>JAHUYU010003181.1:0-18685 GCA_030439765.1 Tripidium arundinaceum | reverse complement strand
GTTGGGTGGGGTGGAGCTTCTAGAGTGTTAGTTCTTGTGCATTGTGTCTTCTATTGTTCTTTTTCCTAGTGTGCGTTGGCTTTGTGTGGTCATCGTTATTGTTGTTTGTTGCTTTCATTATTTATAGTTGTCCATCTTTTATGGTTGTTGTTACTATGCTGTACCGCTTGATCTGGCTTATCTTGCTTTCAATAATCAGCAGCTTTCCTGCTTGATCCTTTTCTAAAATTCAGCTCTCTCGTGTAGGGATGAAAATGATACGGATATTTATCTGACCGTCTGTTCGACTGAATGAATGTGAACACTTATTTGGATAGTATTCGGATATCCGGATATTTTTCCAGATACGAATATTAAAACGAATAGTTTACACGGATATCGAATACGAATGTAATATCATCAGTATTCGATGGATATCGAATAATCCGAGAAAATATCGGATATATCCGAACTGCACATGGCGGGTATTATCCGGAGCCAGCAGTCCAGCCACCTTCCAGTAGTATAGGATGTACAATTTTCATATAATATTCTCATCTCAGCCTCATCCCACGCATCACGTGAACAAGGCCACGTGCCTTTGTGAGCTCCCCCACCCCTCCTATTTTTATAGCGTACCTGGACACCCGAGTTTTGCTTTTCCTAGCAAGATGGGACAAATTTGTCTTGCTTTGCGTAGTGCAGACTACAACAACAACTTGCTGCTATCATGCGGCCCAATAACGTTTGGCTCGGTCCAAGTCCATTGACGAGCACGAGTCTAGCACTGGAAGTCCACGTTGATTAGAGAACACGTGTGCCTAGATGTTCTCTAAAAAAAAAGTATGCCTAGATGGTTCGCATTTCTTTCCTCATCCATTTTATAAATTTTGTTTTCCAAGATAAATAATAAAAATTAATATAAAATATTTATAACGCTTAATCTTATATCTTATTTGTTGCTTTACTCTTTAGGCTTAATCTAGATGCATTATGGATTCATAGAGTGGTGTGATGGCTTGCGCACTTATGATCTATATATATATTGCTTTTATTTACTCAATATCCGAATAGATATTTGTATTCGACATTCTCCGAATCCGATTCATACCATATTCGATACTCATTATTCGTATCCGTAACCGAGACAATCCGCATTCGTATATGTATCTGGTAACTATCCGTGAACAAATCCGAATCCGAACATATATATGAAAATAAATATGATATCAGCGGTATCCGTTCGTATCCAATCCGTTTTCAATCACTACTCTCATGTGAGCGAGTGAAATCTTGCTGGCATAGTACTCGAGATGTCCAGGCAAGGAAAGCAAACACACGTCCACAGTAGCCATCCTTGCCGGACAAGGCGTAACAGTGTGCAACAAAGAAACCAAACAACCGATAGGCCTCCTTATGCAGCGCCTATATCTTCGGGAGCAAGCAAGGAGTAGACTGACCTATATCCACAAGACCAATAAGGACTGTTGACCAGATCCCAATCGAGCAGTGGATGAAGGTTGAGCGCCTCATATATTGAGTCTTGGTTCTTCCTTTTTGCCAGTGCGTTCATCACCAGGAACATTCAACATGACAAGGGATTTTTTTTGGCCACCTCTTTTTCGCCCACACCAGGGCATGGCCTAGCAACGGCCTCAACAAACCCTTTATCGAGGCCCAAGCGGCCCCTAAGGGTGGCAAGCGCGGCAGAGGCAAGGTGGAGTCTCCCCGGAGGCACGACTCGACACACTAGCATGGGTGAGGCAAGGCGGGGATCAGGGGCGGACCCAGAAGAAAAGTTGACCGGAGACACACTAATAATGATCATCAGATTAACCTCACATTTCTTGTTGTGTGAGGGCCTTATCATTCACTTGTGTGGCGGCATAAATGGTGAAATACAGTCTAGAATCACTGATAACAATTTTTGAGTGACGTCATGTGCCCTCACTCGGCATTATGTAGGTCCGCCCCTGGCGGGGATACGTGGGCGACAAGATGAATGGAGCGACGATGGCAAACAGGCGAGTGGAGCAGGCGGCTAATAGTGCTCACTATATCCCATTCCCATGTGACCACTGTTATAGAGTGCGAGGTAGTAAGACAAGTAGGATAAAAACGGGATGACTATTTCTTCTGTCCCGAAAGGGTTTAAAGACAACATGCTAATCCGTATAAGAAACTGGGCATTTCCATACTCTATCTGAATCTAAATACTCATAGTTGAATCTACGATTACTCTTATTTCTGTATACCATTTTTTGTGCCTACATCGCGCCACGTCGCCTTCTTTTCCCTGCCTTGAGATTTCGCATCGACGTCCAACAAACCACCGGTTCCAGCAAAGCTTCCAGGACATCCCTGCACCATCCATGCCCCACACTACTCAGGAGAGAGGCCCTGCTCCTGGCGTCCGCATGCCACGCACCGTCCTGCACTTCTCCGACCCCCTCCGCTCCGTCGTGTCGCCCTCCTCTAGCGCCCCCTCCTCATATCCCCTCCCTTGCTTCGTGGCCGGCCCTAGTGGCGGAGCTGCTCGCCGCACTGCCGCGGAGGCTGGCCCTGTGACAGAACCGCCCAATTTATACAAGATCAAGTACGGCTACCCCCGCTAACACATTGGCACGCACACACATTCACTTATATAAACCCGGTAGTCCGCGAGTGTCACGATGGAACTCGGTAAATCCACATCACAACCAAGATCATATTCGATTAAGCAAATACACATCACATACATGGAGTTTGCAGCGGAAATAATATTACAATTGAGTTCACAAATAATAATACAGTACTGAGTTCCAATCTGATTAGAGAAAACAACATAGCTTTGAAATGCTTACAATAACATAAGTTGAAATACATTACTAGCTTAAATGACATCCTCCAACAAGAGCATATAGATAAGGAATAAATACGGAGCAGCCGAGCCCATGGCAACTTAGTCACCACCTTCAGTAGCCCGAGAACTTCACCTGCAATAGGGTGGGATAAAACCCTGAGTACTCGAATGTACTCAGCTAGACTTACCCGATAGGAAAGAAATAAAAAGACTCTCAAGGATATGCAAGGCTTATTTGGTAGAGCTAGTTGGATAGCATAACTTTGGCAAAATAGCTTACTAACATACTCCTTACTTTTAATATTTTTATCAATGTTTTAGCAGCGATTTAAGTAGAACTATTTAGAACTAAGTTTGCATCTATTCTATAGCAATCACTTGATTATCATATAAGCATCACAATAGTAACCATATCCAGTTTATCATATATAATCAACATAACCATCATGTTCCATCAGCTTACTACGATGCTAGACAGTGACCAAGTTTCTTACTATCCGGAGAGACGGCGATTGGAATCGATTACATCCAGCTGGGTAAAGCCCGCATCACACGCCCTTATGAGTTTGTACATCACTCGTGGGGTCACCGTTCACTCTATTCGGCGATGAGTCTGGACAGAGCCGCAAGGCTTAGGGGACGGCCGACACCAGGACGCTCAGGCTCTACCTGCTAGCCTGGTCACTCTCCGCCCCTCCGCAACGTTCTCGCCTCCACGCGATGCTAGCCAACAGTCCAACACCTCACCTCGAACGAGGTACTTGGCTTCACGGTCGGAACGAGTTATCCGGCCGTTATGTGAAGGTACGTTCAATCTCAACCAAGGTCCAAACAACGGTACGGTCCTTAAATCGACACAAGCGGGATTTGGTATATTGTTGATGGTGAAGGCTTGGCCTATTTCTTTGATCCCGCTTGTGTCGATTAAGGACCGTACCGTTGTTTGGACCTTGGTTGAGATTGAACGTACCTTCACATAACGGCCGGATAACTCGTTCCGACCGTGAAGCCAAGTACCTCGTTCGAGGTGAGGTGTTGGACTGTGGCTAGCATCGCGTGGAGGCGAGAACGTTGCGGAGGGGCGGAGAGTGACCAGGCTAGCAGGTAGAGCCTGAGCGTCCTGGTGTCGGCCGTCCCCTAAGCCTTGCGGCTCTGTCCAGACTCATCGCCGAATAGAGTGAACGGTGACCCACACGAGTGATGTACAAACTCATAAGGGCGTGTGATGCGGGCTTTACCCAGCTGGATGTAATCGATTCCAATCGCCGTCTCTCCCGGATAGTAAGAAACTTGGTCACTGTCTAGCATCGTAGTAAGCTGATGGAACATGATGGTTATGTTGATTATTTATGATAAACTGGATATGGTTACTATTGTGATGCTTAATGATAATCAAGTGATTGCTATAGAATAGATGCAAACTTAGTTCTAAATAGTTCTACTTAAATCGCTGCTAAAACATTGATAAAAATATTAAAAGTAAGGACGTATGTTAGTAAGCTATTTTGCAAAGTTATGCTATCCAACTAGCTCTACCAAATAAGCCTTGCATATCCTTGAGAGTCTTTTTATTTCTTTCCTATCGGGTAAGTCTAGCTGAGTACATTCGAGTACTCAGGGTTTTATCCCACCCTATTGCAGGTGAAGTTCTCGGGCTACTGAAGGTGGTGACTAAGTGCCATGGGCTCGGCTGCTCCGTATTTATTCCTTATCTATATGCTCTTGTTGGAGGATGTCATTTAAGCTAGTAATGTATTTCAACTTATGTTATTGTAAGCATTTCAAAGCTATGTTGTTTTCTCTAATCAGATTGGAACTCAGTACTGTATTATTATTTGTGAACTCAATTGTAATATTATTTCCGCTGCAAACTCCATGTATGTGATGTGTATTTGCTTAATCGAATATGATCTTGGTTGTGATGTGGATTTACCGAGTTCCATCGTGACACTCGGCGGACTACCGGGTTTATATAAGTGAATGTGTGTGCGTGCCAATGTGTTAAGCGGGGGTAGCCGTACTTGATCTTGTATAAATTGGGCGGTTCTGTCACAGGGCCAGCCTCCGCGGCAGTGCGGCGAGCAGCTCCGCCACTAGGGCCGGCCACGAAGCAAGGGAGGGGATATGAGGAGGGGGCGCTAGAGGAGGGCGACACGACGGAGCGGAGGGGGTCGGAGAAGTGCAGGACGGTGCGGTGGCATGCGGACGCCAGGAGCAGGGCCTCTCTCCTGAGTAGTGTGGGGGCATGGATGGTGCAGGGATGTCCTGGAAGCTTTGCTGGAACCGGTGGTTTGTTGGACGTCGATGCGAAATCTCAAGGCAGGGAAAGAAGGCGACGTGGCGCGATGTAGGCACAAAAAATGGTATACAGAAATAAGAGTAATCGTAGATTCAACTATGAGTATTTAGATTCAGATAGAGTATGGAAATGCCCAGTTTCTTATACGGATTAGCATGTTGTCTTTAAACCCTTTCGGGACAGAAGAAATAGTCATCCCGTTTTTATCCTACTTGTCTTACTACCTCGCACTCTATAACAGTGGTCACATGGGAATGGGATATAGTGAGCACTATTAGCCGCCTGCTCCACTCGCCTGTTTGCATCGTCGCTCCATTCATTCTTGTCGCCCACGTATCCCCGCCAGGGGCGGACCTACATAATGCCGAGTGAGGGCACATGACGTCACTCAAAAATTGTTATCAGTGATTCTAGACTGTATTTCACCATTTATGCCGCCACACAAGTGAATGATAAGGCCCTCACACAACAAGAAATGTGAGGTTAATCTGATGATCATTATTAGTGTGTCTCCGGTCAACTTTTCTTCTGGGTCCGCCCCTGATCCCCGCCTTGCCTCACCCATGCTAGTGTGTCGAGTCGTGCCTCCGGGAGACTCCACCTTGCCTCTGCCGCGCTTGCCACCCTTTGGGGCCGCTTGGGCCTCGATAAAGGGTTTGTTGAGGCCGTTGCTAGGCCATGCCCTGGTGTGGGCGAAAAAGAGGTGGCCAAAAAAAATCCCTTGTCATGTTGAATGTTCCTGGTGATGAACGCACTGGCAAAAAGGAAGAACCAAGACTCAATATATGAGGCGCTCAACCTTCATCCACTGCTCGATTGGATCTTGGTCAACAGTCCTTATTGGTCTTGTGGATATAGGTCAGTCTACTCCTTGCTTGCTCCCGAAGATATAGGCGCTGCATAAGGAGCCTATCGGGTTGTTTGGTTTCTTTGTTGCACACTGTTACGCCTTGTCCGGCAAGGATGGCTACTGTGGACGTGTGTTTGCTTTCCTTGCCTGGACATCTCGAGTACTATGCCAGCAAGATTTCACTCGCTCACATGAGAGTAGTGATGAAAACGGATTGGATACGAACGGATACCGCTGATATCATATTTATTTTCATATTTATGTTCGGATTCGGATTTGTTCACGGATAGTTACCAGATACATATACGAATGCGGATTGTCTCGGTTACGGATACGAATAATGAGTATCGAATATGGTATGAATCGGATTCGGAGAATGTCGAATACAAATATCTATTCGGATATTGAGTAAATAAAAGCAATATATATATAGATCATAAGTGCGCAAGCCATCACACCACTCTATGAATCCATAATGCATCTAGATTAAGCCTAAAGAGTAAAGCAACAAATAAGATATAAGATTAAGCGTTATAAATATTTTATATTAATTTTTATTATTTATCTTGGAAAACAAAATTTATAAAAATGGAAGAGGAAAGAAATGCGAACCATCTAGGCATACTTTTTTTAGAGAACCATCTAGGCACACGTGTTCTCTAATCAACGTGGACTTCCAGTGCTAGACTCGTGCTCGTCAATGGACTTGGACCGAGCCAAACGTTATTGGGCCGCATGATAGCAGCAAGTTGTTGTTGTAGTCTGCACTACGCAAAGCAAGACAAATTTGTCCATCTTGCTAGAAAAGCAAAACTCGGGTGTCCAGGTACGCTATAAAAATAGGAGGGGTGGGGGAGCTCACAAAGGCACGTGGCCTTGTTCACGTGATGCGTGGGATGAGGCTGAGATGAGAATATTATATGAAAATTGTACATCTATACTACTGGAAGGTGGCTGGACTGCTGGCTCCGGATAATACCCGCCATGTGCAGTTCGGATATATCCGATATTTTCTCGGATTATTCGATATCCATCGAATACTGATGATATTACATTCGTATTCGATATCCGTGTAAACTATTCGTTTTAATATTCGTATCTGGAAAAATATCCGGATATCCGAATACTATCCAAATAAGTGTTCACATTCATTCAGTCGAACAGACGGTCAGATAAATATCCGTATCATTTTCATCCCTACACGAGAGAGCTGAATTTTTAGAAAAGGATCAAGCAGGAAAGCTGCTGATTATTGAAAGCAAGATAAGCCCAGATCAAGCGGTACAGCATAGTAACAACAACCATAAAAGATGGACAACTATAAATAATGAAAGCAACAAACAACAATAACGATGACCACACAAGCCAACGCACACTAGGAAAAAGAACAATAGTAAGACACAATGCACAAGAACTAACACTCTAGAAGCTCCACCCCACCCAACCTCTCGCTTAGCGCCTCATTTCACCACCATCACCGGACGATGAGGCCATCGAGTCAAAAGCTATCGTCACTGGCTCACCGGCCCGAGCAAGCTCCTCGTCACCTGCGCGACCAACGAGGCAAGGTGAGGCAACATGTGCCAGGAACCAAGCAGACCCTTTTTTTTTCGTGATGCGGATAACGAGAAGAAATGTTAAGTTCTAGCTAGTAAGGGCAGTCCATGTTAGAATTTATATGGGTACCCTAAATTCATACGATGAAATTCTAATAAATCTCAAAAATCCAATACATGTGTTCTCTAATGGGTTGGTTCTCCTCCCTATAAATATGTATCAATCCTCCTGAAAAAATACACAACAATAGAACTATTATTGGAAGTTCCTAGTTTGGAAAATCCTAAGGTAGTCAATTAGTGTTTTCCTCTTCTCAATGCTACCTGCTGGCTTAGTTTCCCTGTCCTAATCCTCTGCGCGCACGGAGAGTTGGGAGAGCAGGCCTCCGGAACCACTGTCTGCATCTGTGACACTTGCTCGGGTGTGCAGGCGATCAGGTTTTTGGGGAGCGTCGCCGCGACTGCTCGCTGATCTGATCTTCTTCCTGGTGGTACCGCTCATTGGAACGGCTTATTCTTGGTGGTGCTGCTAAACGTCTACTTCTTATACTTTCTGGTGGACGCCCGAGGGACTGCATTGCGAACACCTACCTGCACTGACTGAGGTCCACGACTTCGAGCAACACACGATGTCTCGTGTGAATGGAGCCACCAGTGCCTTGAGCATGGGTCCCTCCGCAAGGTATAGTCCTTTCCTTGAATTTGTTAAATTCAATATCATTTCCGCTATGATCAGCATGTTGTTCATATGCGTATCCGCTACTTTTGCGAGTAGTAATGGCCCTGTTCGCTTGTTTTATTTTCAGCTTGTTTCAGCTTATTCCACCTTATTCTCTCACAGAACACTATTGAATCAACCGGCTTTTGTACTAGCCAAACGCCTCCAATATTACACACGTGCACATACATGTCGTCACAAATTTGTTATGGTTTTTCTGGATTAAATTAAACATGAATTTGCCTAATTTCCTACCAGTCACAATGCTATAAACTACGTGTAGTTTCTATGTCTATTAATTTATTTAGATACTACAAGTAGAAACTATATTCACAATGGATAGTCTACCCAATCACATGTCTTCTCTTTCCATCATCTATCTATTACATCTCTTCATGTCTTGGTTTTCGTGTAAACATGATTTCTTAGAGCAAGTACAACAATTGACCTATAGCCAAGCTAATCAATACTTTTGCTGAGAGAGAAGAGAAGGAAAGACAGAGAAGAGAGTTTGGCTCATGCAAGCAACAAGCTAGGCACGGGAGCCTATGCAGTAGTGGCCTAGATAAAATTATATATGAGAAGGAATATAAAAGATAAATAGGAGACATGACGCCACATTAATAAAAAATGTTTTTATAGATAAATAGATGACAACTATGGTATAATTTGGCTCTTATAACTTGACTTATACCTAAACACTTGGCTCTATTATTGATCTTACTATTATCTAAGAAACTATTTACTCCTCGCTTCTTTAATTGTAGTGTCACATTATCTTTATTTTATAATTGACACCATAATTAATGAACATGAAAACCATCTAGCTTCTACTTCGAAGTGCCCTAGCTAAGCACCATAAATTATTTGTGTACTTTTTGTTTGACCGGAGTTTAACAACGAAATATCCTGAATTCACGAATTCCATTTAGTTCCGCCTATACATGAACGGTAAAAATGAGCAAACGGATTGAGTTACATTTCACTTTCACTTTCATAGCATTACGATCGCGATCACCCACTTGCTTATATATTGCTTCATGCAGTGACACAAATCGTCATCTGCGTACCGCACCTCTTGTACGGATGACAAGTAGAACAGCGACTGGTACTACCTAGTACCTACACTAAGCTAAATTTAGTAGGGCAGAAAAGGACTAGATTAAGTAGCTAGTAGTACGAGTAGCATAATTAACCACACTCGATTTCTAGCGAGATATTTTGACACATAGAAACCGAAATTATGCAGGGCGGCATCGAGCAGGAGGCTTTCGTGCGGCAGCTTCTACTCGCCGCCGGCGTCCTCCAGCAGCCACGAGGCCCACGACTCGATCGCCGACAGCGGCACCTCCGCTTGCCCGGCCCCCGCCATCATCTCCTGGCGCACGAGTAGCTGGTGGCCGGCGGCCACCACCGGCGCGGCGCTGGAGATGGAGCCAGAACACTCCGTCGTTAGCTCGGACGACGATCCCGACGCGCTCTCGGCAGCGCCGGGCGTCACCGAGGCCGGGATGATGGCGCCACCGACGACGCAGCTCCTCCCTGCCGCTGGAGCCGCCGCCCACCCTTCCAGCAGCATCCTGTCGACGCTGCGCGCAGTGAGCGCGTACGGTTGTGCTGCCCCTGGGCCGGCGGACGCCTCCGGTCCCGCGGCGGCCATCCCCGGCGGGCCGGCGGCGGCGTCGACAGAGAGGGCGTCGCGGAGGGCGCGCCTGGCGAGGTCGATGTCGGTCTGCAGCTTGAGCTCCCACTGCCCCTTGGGCGGCGACGAGGCGGCGGCGGTGGAGGCGCGCTGCTGCTGGAGGTGGAGCTTCTTCTTGAGGTGCGTGTTCCAGTAGTTCTTGACGTCGTTGTCGGTGCGGTCGGGGAGGTAGGAGGCGATGGCGGCCCAGCGGTTGCCGAGGAGCGCCTGGAGGTGGACGATGAGCCTGTCCTCCTGGTCGGAGAAGCCGCCCCGGCGGATGCCCGGGCGGAGGTAGTTGGTCCACCGGAGGCGGCAGCTCTTGCTGCACCGCAGCAGCCCTGCATGCAGTAGACTGATCAGTGGCTGCGAACTCGCATGCGAGCGTCGAGCGAAACGGCCAGTGTAGGGAGGCGGTTTTTTTTCCCCCCCTAAGAGCACATACTCTGGTGCTGCCCTTAAGGGCAATTTCTACTTTCTCGCCAGTGTACCCACGGTCCCACGCAAACCTGTGTTGGCGGGGACTGCGCGCCAGTTGCCGGGGCCGTGCTCCTGGACGTAGGACACGAGGACCAGGTCCTCCTCGGGCGTCCACGGCCCCTTCTTCACGCCCTCCTTGTCGCAGCACGGCGGCCGCCCCATGGATCGATCGGAACCGCCGCCGCGCCGTCAGTCGTCGATGCAATAGTGTTCTGTGAGAGGTAGTGCCGCTGGCCAACAGCGCCGCCCCCGATGGATCGATGGCGTAGATAGAAAAGCAATCAAGACAAGGTTCCAGAGGCGTGTGCGTGTCTATGTGTATTTATATCCACGGACGACGGCCGGGGATCCATCGTGTACACTGCAGTGGTGCACATACACAGAGTAGACGTCCGGCAGAGAGGCAGCACAGAATAGGACTGTAGGAGTTAGCTAGTAATGTACAGTAGGTGTTGCTGAGCTTTCTTTTTTAATATTCGGGGCGCATGGCCGCATGGGCATGGGCCAGTCCTTGAGCTACAGTGCCACACGCGGCACAGAAAAGTCAAGGGTAGAGCGGTCACTGCGCATGTGGGTTGACAGTGAATTGATCGAGTCAGAAAAAGAGTCAAAGCATAGACAAAGAGCCACTGCATGTGGACGGACGACAGTGAATTGGCTAGTGAACATTACTCATTAGCAGCTAGCATTACTCATTCTGTCATCTTTATTTCGTCCAGCATTGCTAGTTGACTATTAGTACTCGAGCATACATGGATGAGCAGCTCAAATCGGTCGTCCTCGTCCCCAAAATAGCTAGGCCCCATTCGGCTGTCTGAAAAACCGACTGATTTCGGCTGAATTAATAATATTTTGTGAGAGAAAATAAACCAAAATAAGACGAAACAAGCTCAAAATAAGACAAGCGAACAGGACCTGTGTACCGATCGATTACGTTGAGCAAGTCGTATTATGGCAGCAACTGACGATCGATAGCAATGGAGCCACACATATGTTCGTTTCCTCAAAGCTTGCTTGCACGCATCAAAATGGCGCTCTCGGCTGTGGAAGAGTCATCACAGACACGGTGTTATATAATTAATATATACTCCCTGCATCAATTTTTAGTACGCGTTATAGGATTTGAAAATGTCAAACAATATAAGTTTTTTCAATAATTAGTCAAATTATATACATATGTTTGATGTATAAATTTATATGAACATATTCTTTCAAATGTTTTTAATTGATATCAATCGTTTTTTGCAAAGCCTTTGTAGCATCTTCCAAAGGTTGAATCTCTGAGGTGGGTTCTTTGAAATAAACTAAGTGCCTGAGAGCTAAAAAAAACCAATTCCCCTATACAGTCCATATCAAAGAATCGCCTCTCCATAGAGAATCAGAAGCGCGCTCCACCAAACTAGCAAGTGATGATTATGCGTAAGAGGTTTTCGTGGCCAAACTATATATAGCTCGAAAGACTTTTTCATAATCTTATACATACATCTACTAAAAACAAAAGGAGGTAGTACTATGACTGACTTATATTACTGACTCGGGCCAGCCACACAAGGTGTAACATCAGTCCGCCGATGAAATACTAGAGCTACCTCGTTGGCAATTGATGATTGCTCCATCGCGTACGTGATCCCGAAAGGTCGCTCACCGCACCATATTCCATGAAAGCTCGGATTTCAGAGGCTGCAAGTTACTAATACCATTTCGAGTTTTCAACCCGTCGGGCGTCGGTCGTCCAATTTTGACTTGGCGTCCGGCGTCTGCACGCATCACAAATTCGCAATTTGATGCGTCCGGCAGAGTCGTAATAAGTCTCCAGGACTGGATCCAGCTCTCCCTTGTCTCTCACTCCACACACAAGCAAGCGTGGTTGTTACTATACTTATCAGTGCTGCCATTTGATCACCTCTTAATATGGCCTCATAGATCTCGATTGCAAAGATGCAATTAAGGGTTCTGTCGGTGATGGATCGGAGTAGCAGCCCTGTTCTTTTAACCCTTTTCAGCAGTTTATTAGCCGTATTGCAGCTTATTTCTCTCTCACAGAACACTATTAAAACAGCCATAATCAGCCATAAAAACCATCAGCCAAACAGAACCAGAGAGTACTACTCGTATACATACTGATTATGCGTACACATACATGCCTGATGCACTGCCCTAGGTCCTGGGATGTACTTCACTGCAGCGTGTTGCGTGAACATCAAGCCTACTCCCTTGTCCTTAAATAATTGTCGTTCTGACTTTTCGAGAATAACTTTAAATAATTTTATATAAAAATATATTAATATTTATGATACATAATTAATATAATTAGATAGATCGTTGAATCTATTTTTATAATAAATTTATTTGGAGATACAAATACTGCACGTATTTTATACAAATCTAGTCAAATTTACGTCATAGAAAAAAAAACAACGGTTATTTAAGGAGGAAGGGAGTAGTGTACTAGGCTTGTAGCTTTCTTGCTTCCATCTGTTGCAGCAATGTACTGGGTGGTGCCTAGGGCAGTGCATCAGGCATGTATGTGTACGCATAATCAGTATGTATACGAGTAGTACTCTCTGGTTCTGTTTGGCTGATGGTTTTTATGGCTGATTATGGCTGTTTTAATAGTGTTCTGTGAGAGAGAAATAAGCTGCAATACGGCTAATAAACTGCTGAAAAGGGTTAAAAGAACAGGGCTGCTACTCCGATCCATCACCGACAGAACCCTTAATTGCATCTTTGCAATCGAGATCTATGAGGCCATATTAAGAGGTGATCAAATGGCAGCACTGATAAGTATAGTAACAACCACGCTTGCTTGTGTGTGGAGTGAGAGACAAGGGAGAGCTGGATCCAGTCCTGGAGACTTATTACGACTCTGCCGGACGCATCAAATTGCGAATTTGTGATGCGTGCAGACGCCGGACGCCAAGTCAAAATTGGACGACCGACGCCCGACGGGTTGAAAACTCGAAATGGTATTAGTAACTTGCAGCCTCTGAAATCCGAGCTTTCATGGAATATGGTGCGGTGAGCGACCTTTCGGGATCACGTACGCGATGGAGCAATCATCAATTGCCAACGAGGTAGCTCTAGTATTTCATCGGCGGACTGATGTTACACCTTGTGTGGCTGGCCCGAGTCAGTAATATAAGTCAGTCATAGTACTACCTCCTTTTGTTTTTAGTAGATGTATGTATAAGATTATGAAAAAGTCTTTCGAGCTATATATAGTTTGGCCACGAAAACCTCTTACGCATAATCATCACTTGCTAGTTTGGTGGAGCGCGCTTCTGATTCTCTATGGAGAGGCGATTCTTTGATATGGACTGTATAGGGGAATTGGTTTTTTTTAGCTCTCAGGCACTTAGTTTATTTCAAAGAACCCACCTCAGAGATTCAACCTTTGGAAGATGCTACAAAGGCTTTGCAAAAAACGATTGATATCAATTAAAAACATTTGAAAGAATATGTTCATATAAATTTATACATCAAACATATGTATATAATTTGACTAATTATTGAAAAAACTTATATTGTTTGACATTTTCAAATCCTATAACGCGTACTAAAAATTGATGCAGGGAGTATATATTAATTATATAACACCGTGTCTGTGATGACTCTTCCACAGCCGAGAGCGCCATTTTGATGCGTGCAAGCAAGCTTTGAGGAAACGAACATATGTGTGGCTCCATTGCTATCGATCGTCAGTTGCTGCCATAATACGACTTGCTCAACGTAATCGATCGGTACACAGGTCCTGTTCGCTTGTCTTATTTTGAGCTTGTTTCGTCTTATTTTGGTTTATTTTCTCTCACAAAATATTATTAATTCAGCCGAAATCAGTCGGTTTTTCAGACAGCCGAATGGGGCCTAGCTATTTTGGGGACGAGGACGACCGATTTGAGCTGCTCATCCATGTATGCTCGAGTACTAATAGTCAACTAGCAATGCTGGACGAAATAAAGATGACAGAATGAGTAATGCTAGCTGCTAATGAGTAATGTTCACTAGCCAATTCACTGTCGTCCGTCCACATGCAGTGGCTCTTTGTCTATGCTTTGACTCTTTTTCTGACTCGATCAATTCACTGTCAACCCACATGCGCAGTGACCGCTCTACCCTTGACTTTTCTGTGCCGCGTGTGGCACTGTAGCTCAAGGACTGGCCCATGCCCATGCGGCCATGCGCCCCGAATATTAAAAAAGAAAGCTCAGCAACACCTACTGTACATTACTAGCTAACTCCTACAGTCCTATTCTGTGCTGCCTCTCTGCCGGACGTCTACTCTGTGTATGTGCACCACTGCAGTGTACACGATGGATCCCCGGCCGTCGTCCGTGGATATAAATACACATAGACACGCACACGCCTCTGGAACCTTGTCTTGATTGCTTTTCTATCTACGCCATCGATCCATCGGGGGCGGCGCTGTTGGCCAGCGGCACTACCTCTCACAGAACACTATTGCATCGACGACTGACGGCGCGGCGGCGGTTCCGATCGATCCATGGGGCGGCCGCCGTGCTGCGACAAGGAGGGCGTGAAGAAGGGGCCGTGGACGCCCGAGGAGGACCTGGTCCTCGTGTCCTACGTCCAGGAGCACGGCCCCGGCAACTGGCGCGCAGTCCCCGCCAACACAGGTTTGCGTGGGACCGTGGGTACACTGGCGAGAAAGTAGAAATTGCCCTTAAGGGCAGCACCAGAGTATGTGCTCTTAGGGGGGGAAAAAAAACCGCCTCCCTACACTGGCCGTTTCGCTCGACGCTCGCATGCGAGTTCGCAGCCACTGATCAGTCTACTGCATGCAGGGCTGCTGCGGTGCAGCAAGAGCTGCCGCCTCCGGTGGACCAACTACCTCCGCCCGGGCATCCGCCGGGGCGGCTTCTCCGACCAGGAGGACAGGCTCATCGTCCACCTCCAGGCGCTCCTCGGCAACCGCTGGGCCGCCATCGCCTCCTACCTCCCCGACCGCACCGACAACGACGTCAAGAACTACTGGAACACGCACCTCAAGAAGAAGCTCCACCTCCAGCAGCAGCGCGCCTCCACCGCCGCCGCCTCGTCGCCGCCCAAGGGGCAGTGGGAGCTCAAGCTGCAGACCGACATCGACCTCGCCAGGCGCGCCCTCCGCGACGCCCTCTCTGTCGACGCCGCCGCCGGCCCGCCGGGGATGGCCGCCGCGGGACCGGAGGCGTCCGCCGGCCCAGGGGCAGCACAACCGTACGCGCTCACTGCGCGCAGCGTCGACAGGATGCTGCTGGAAGGGTGGGCGGCGGCTCCAGCGGCAGGGAGGAGCTGCGTCGTCGGTGGCGCCATCATCCCGGCCTCGGTGACGCCCGGCGCTGCCGAGAGCGCGTCGGGATCGTCGTCCGAGCTAACGACGGAGTGTTCTGGCTCCATCTCCAGCGCCGCGCCGGTGGTGGCCGCCGGCCACCAGCTACTCGTGCGCCAGGAGATGATGGCGGGGGCCGGGCAAGCGGAGGTGCCGCTGTCGGCGATCGAGTCGTGGGCCTCGTGGCTGCTGGAGGACGCCGGCGGCGAGTAGAAGCTGCCGCACGAAAGCCTCCTGCTCGATGCCGCCCTGCATAATTTCGGTTTCTATGTGTCAAAATATCTCGCTAGAAATCGAGTGTGGTTAATTATGCTACTCGTACTACTAGCTACTTAATCTAGTCCTTTTCTGCCCTACTAAATTTAGCTTAGTGTAGGTACTAGGTAGTACCAGTCGCTGTTCTACTTGTCATCCGTACAAGAGGTGCGGTACGCAGATGACGATTTGTGTCACTGCATGAAGCAATATATAAGCAAGTGGGTGATCGCGATCGTAATGCTATGAAAGTGAAAGTGAAATGTAACTCAATCCGTTTGCTCATTTTTACCGTTCATGTATAGGCGGAACTAAATGGAATTCGTGAATTCAGGATATTTCGTTGTTAAACTCCGGTCAAACAAAAGTACACAAATAATTTATGGTGCTTAGCTAGGGCACTTCGAAGTAGAAGCTAGATGGTTTTCATGTTCATTAATTATGGTGTCAATTATAAAATAAAGATAATGTGACACTACAATTAAAGAAGCGAGGAGTAAATAGTTTCTTAGATAATAGTAAGATCAATAATAGAGCCAAGTGTTTAGGTATAAGTCAAGTTATAAGAGCCAAATTATACCATAGTTGTCATCTATTTATCTATAAAAACATTTTTTATTAATGTGGCGTCATGTCTCCTATTTATCTTTTATATTCCTTCTCATATATAATTTTATCTAGGCCCACTACTGCATAGGCTCCCGTGCCTAGCTTGTTGCTTGCATGAGCCAAACTCTCTTCTCTGTCTTTCCTTCTCTTCTCTCTCAGCAAAAGTATTGATTAGCTTGGCTATAGGTCAATTGTTGTACTTGCTCTAAGAAATCATGTTTACACGAAAACCAAGACATGAAGAGATGTAATAGATAGATGATGGAAAGAGAAGACATGTGATTGGGTAGACTATCCATTGTGAATATAGTTTCTACTTGTAGTATCTAAATAAATTAATAGACATAGAAACTACACGTAGTTTATAGCATTGTGACTGGTAGGAAATTAGGCAAATTCATGTTTAATTTAATCCAGAAAAACCATAACAAATTTGTGACGACATGTATGTGCACGTGTGTAATATTGGAGGCGTTTGGCTAGTACAAAAGCCGGTTGATTCAATAGTGTTCTGTGAGAGAATAAGGTGGAATAAGCTGAAACAAGCTGAAAATAAAACAAGCGAACAGGGCCATTACTACTCGCAAAAGTAGCGGATACGCATATGAACAACATGCTGATCATAGCGGAAATGATATTGAATTTAACAAATTCAAGGAAAGGACTATACCTTGCGGAGGGACCCATGCTCAAGGCACTGGTGGCTCCATTCACACGAGACATCGTGTGTTGCTCGAAGTCGTGGACCTCAGTCAGTGCAGGTAGGTGTTCGCAATGCAGTCCCTCGGGCGTCCACCAGAAAGTATAAGAAGTAGACGTTTAGCAGCACCACCAAGAATAAGCCGTTCCAATGAGCGGTACCACCAGGAAGAAGATCAGATCAGCGAGCAGTCGCGGCGACGCTCCCCAAAAACCTGATCGCCTGCACACCCGAGCAAGTGTCACAGATGCAGACAGTGGTTCCGGAGGCCTGCTCTCCCAACTCTCCGTGCGCGCAGAGGATTAGGACAGGGAAACTAAGCCAGCAGGGTAGCATTGAGAAGAGGAAAACACTAATTGACTACCTTAGGATTTTCCAAACTAGGAACTTCCAATAATAGTTCTATTGTTGTGTATTTTTTCAGGAGGATTGATACATATTTATAGGGAGGAGAACCAACCCATTAGAGAACACATGTATTGGATTTTTGAGATTTATTAGAATTTCATCGTATGAATTTAGGGTACCCATATAAATTCTAATAAATCTCAAAATCCAATACATGTGTTCTCTAATGGGTTGGTTCTCCTCCCTATAAATATGTATCAATCCTCCTGAAAAAATACACAACAATAGAACTATTATTGGAAGTTCCTAGTTTGGAAAAATCCTAAGGTAGTCAATTAGTGTTTTCCTCTTCTCAATGCTACCCTGCTGGCTTAGTTTCCCTGTCCTAATCCTCTGCGCGCACGGAGAGTTGGGAGAGCAGGCCTCCGGAACCACTGTCTGCATCTGTGACACTTGCTCGGGTGTGCAGGCGATCAGGTTTTTGGGGAGCGTCGCCGCGACTGCTCGCTGATCTGATCTTCTTCCTGGTGGTACCGCTCATTGGAACGGCTTATTCTTGGTGGTGCTGCTAAACGTCTACTTCTTATACTTTCTGGTGGACGCCCGAGGGACTGCATTGCGAACACCTACCTGCACTGACTGAGGTCCACGACTTCGAGCAACACACGATGTCTCGTGTGAATGGAGCCACCAGTGCCTTGAGCATGGGTCCCTCCGCAAGGTATAGTCCTTTCCTTGAATTTGTTAAATTCAATATCATTTCCGCTATGATCAGCATGTTGTTCATATGCGTATCCGCTACTTTTGCGAGTAGTAATGGCCCTGTTCGCTTGTTTTATTTTCAGCTTGTTTCAGCTTATTCCACCTTATTCTCTCACAGAACACTATTGAATCAACCGGCTTTTGTACTAGCCAAACGCCTCCAATATTACACACGTGCACATACATGTCGTCACAAATTTGTTATGGTTTTTCTGGATTAAATTAAACATGAATTTGCCTAATTTCCTACCAGTCACAATGCTATAAACTACGTGTAGTT
>JAHUYU010000083.1:0-13211 GCA_030439765.1 Tripidium arundinaceum | reverse complement strand
GGTACGAACATCATCTAAATACTCCACCCTAACTTCCTATGTGCCATTCCTATTGTAACCAACTCGAATCGGAAGACGGGTGGATCCAGACACCCTCGGCGGAATTACGAGATTTCACTGAAACAAATGCCGATTTGTGGCTTATGGTAAGTGATTTTTAGAAAAATCTCCAAAGGCCCACTATTCCTAATTCAGGTTCTATAGTGTGGGGCCTATAATTCTATAGCCGTGAAAAAAAACCCAGCTCAATTACATGTACGGAAGGCAAAGTTCTCGAGGTTTTACATTCGGCATGAAATCTGCATCGACTGTTCCTGGTATCGCGGCCATCGAGGTACATGAATGGATTGGTTACATGACGTAATTGATATGAACATCATCTAAATACTCCACCCGTCTTCCGATTCGAGTTGGTGACAATAGGAACGGCACATAGGAAGTTAGGGTGGAGTATTTAGATGATGTTCATATCAATTACGTCATGTAACCAATCCATTCATGTACCTCGATGGCCGCGATACCAGGAACAGTCGATGCAGATTTCATGCCGAATGTAAAACCTCGAGAACTTTGCCTTCCGTACATGTAATTGAGCTGGGTTTTTTTTCACGGCTATAGAATTATAGGCCCCACACTATAGAACCTGAATTAGGAATAGTGGGCCTTTGGAGATTTTTCTAAAAATCACTTACCATAAGCCACAAATCGGCATTTGTTTCAGTGAAATCTCGTAATTCCGCCGAGGGTGTCTGGATCCACCCGTCTTCCGATTCGAGTTGGTTACAATAGGAATGGCACATAGGAAGTTAGGGTGGAGTATTTAGATGATGTTCGTATCAATTATGTCATGTAAACAATCCATTCGTGTACCTCGATGGCCGCAATACTAGGAACAGCCGATGCAGATTTCGTGCTGAATGTAAAACCTCGAGAACTTTGCTTTTCGGACATGGAATCGAGCTGGGTTTTTTTTCACGGCTGCAGAATTATAGGCCCCACCCTATAGAACCTGAATTAGGAATAGTGGGCCTATGGAGATTTTACTAAAAATCACTTACCATAAGCCACAAATCGGCATTTGTTTCAGTGAAATCTCGTAATTCCGCCGAGGGTGTCTGGATCCACCCGTCTTCCGATTCGAGTTGGTTACAATAGGAATGGTGCATAGGAAGTTAGGGTGGAGTATTTAGATGATGTTCGTATCAATTACGTCATGTAACAAATCCATTCATGTACCTCGATGGCCGCGATACCATGAACAGCCGATACAGATTTCGTGCTGAATGTAAAACCTCGAGAACTTTGCCTTCCGGACAAGGAATCGAGCTGGGTTTTTTTTCATGGCTGCAGAATTATAGGCCCCACCCTATAGAACCTGAATTAGGAATAGTGGGCCTATGGAGATTTTTCTAAAAATCACTTACCACAAGCCACAAATCGGCATTTGTTTCAGTGAAATCTCGTAATTCCGCCGAGGGTGTCTGGATCCACCCGTCTTCCGATTCGAGTTGGTTACAATAGGAATGGTGCATAGGAAGTTAGGGTGGAGTATTTAGATGATGTTCGTATCAATTACATCATGTAACCAATCCATTCATGTACCTCGATGGCCGCAATACCAGGAGCAACCGATGCAGATTTCGTGCTGAATGTAAAACCTCGAGAACTTTGCCTTCCGGACATGTAATCGAGCTGGGTTTTTTTTCACGGCTGCAGAATTATAGGCCCCACCCTATACAACCTGAATTAGGAATAGTGGGCCTATGGAGATTTTTCTAAAAATCACTTACCATAAGCTACAAATCGGCATTTGTTTCAGTGAAATCTCGTAATTCCGCCGAGGGTGTTTGGATCCACCCGTCTTCCAATTCGAGTTGGTTACAACAGGAACGGCACATAGGAAGTTAGGGTGGAGTATTTAGATGATGTTCATATCAATTATGTCATGTAACCAATCCATTTGTGTACCTCGATGGCCGTGATACCAGGAATAGCCGATGCAGATTTCATGCTGAATGTAAAACCTCGAGAACTTTGCTTTTCGGACATGGAATCGAGCTGGGTTTTTTTTCACGGCAGCAGAATTATAGGCCCCACCCTATAGAACTTGAATTAGGAATAGTGGGCCTATGGAGATTTTTCTAAAAATCACTTACCATAAGCCACAAATCGGCATTTGTTTCATTGAAATCTCGTAATTCCGCCGAGGGTGTTTGGATCCACCCGTCTTCGGATTCGAGTTGGTCACAATAGGAACGGCACATAGGAAGTTAGGGTGGAGTATTTAGATGATGTTCGTATCAATTACGTCATGTAACCAATCCATTCATGTACCTCGATGGCCGCGATACCAGGAACAGCCGATCCAGATTTCGTGCTGAATGTAAAACCTCGAGAACTTGGCCTTCCGGACATGTAATCGAGCTGGGTTTTTTTTCACGGCTGCAGAATTATAGGCCCCACACTATAGAACCTGAATTAGGAATAGTGGGCCTATGGAGATTTTTCTAAAAATCACTTACCATAAGCCACAAATCGGCATTTGTTTCAGTGAAATCTTGTAATTCCGCCGAGGGTGTCTGGATACACCCGTCTTCCGATTCGAGTTGGTTACAATAGGAACGGCACATAGAAGTTAGGGTGGAGTATTTAGATGATGTTCGTATCAATTATGTCATGTAACCAATCCATTCGTGTACCTCGATGGCCGCGATACCAGGAACAGCCGATGCAGATTTCATGCTGAATGTAAAACCTCGAGAACTTTGCTTTTCGCACATGGACTCGAGCTGGGTTTTTTTTCATGGCTGCAGAATTATAGGCCCCACCCTATAGAACCTGAATTAGGAATAGTGGACCTATGGAGCTTTTTCTAAAAATCACTTACCATAAGCCACAAATTGGCATTTGTTTCAGTGAAATCTCGTAATTCATCCGAGGGTGTCTGGATCCACCCGTCTTCCGATTCGAGTTGGTTACAATAGGAATAGTGCATAGGAAGTTAGGGTGGAGTATTTAGATGATGTTCGTATCAATTACGTCATGTAACCAATCCATTCATGTACCTCGATTGCCGCGATACCAGGAACAGCCGATGCAGATTTCGTGCTGAATGTAAAACCTCGAGAACTTTGCCTTTCGGACATGTAATCGAGCTGCATTTTTTTTCACAGCTGTAGAATTATAGGCCTCACCCTATAGAACCTGAATTAGGAATAGTGGGCCCATGGAGATTTTTCTAAAAATCACTTACCATAAGCCACAAATCGGCATTTATTTCAGTGAAATCTCGTAATTCCGACGAGGGTGTCTGGATCCACCCGTCTTCCGATTCGAGTTGGTTACAATAGGAGCGGCACATAGGAAGTTAGGGTGGAGTATTTAGATGATGTTCATATCAATTACGTCATGTAACCAATCCATTCATGTACCTCGATGGCCGCGATACCAGGAACAGTCGATGCAGATTTCATGCTGAATGTAAAACCTCGAGAACTTTGCCTTCCGGACATGTAATTGAGCTGGGTTTTTTTTCACGGCTATAGAATTATAGGCCCCACACTATAGAACCTGAATTAGGAATAGTGGGCCTATGGAGATTTTTCTAAAAATCATTTACCATAAACCACAAATCGGTATTTGTTTCAGCGAAATCTCGTAATTCCGCCGAGGGTGTCTGGATCCACCCGTCTTCTGATTCGAGATGGTCACAATAGGAACGGCACATAGGAAGTTAGGGTGGAGTATTTAGATGATGTTCGTATCAATTACGTCATGTAACCAATCCATTCATGTACCTCGATGGCCGTGATACCAGGAACAGCCGTTGCAGATTTCGTGCTGAATGTAAAACCTCGAGAACTTGGCCTTCCGGACATGTAATCGAGCTGGGTTTTTTTTCACGGCTGCAGAATTATAGGCCCCACACAATAGAAGCTGAATTAGGAATAGTGGGCCTATGGAGATTTTTCTAAAAATCACTTACCATAAGCCACAAATCGGCATTTGTTTCAGTGAAATCTCATAATTCCGCCGAGGGTGTCTGGATCCACCCGTCTTCCGATTCGAGTTGGTTACAATAGGAACGGCACATAGGAAGTTAGGGTGGAGTATTTAGATGATGTTCGTATCAATTATGTCATGTAACCAATCCATTCGTGTACCTCGATGGCCGCGATACCAGGAACAGCCGGTGCAGATTTCATGCTGAATGTAAAACCTCGAGAACTTTGCTTTTCGGACATGGACTCGAGCTGGGTTTTTTTTCACGGCTGCAAAATTATAGGCCCCACCCTATAGAACCTGAATTAGGAATAGTGGGCCTATGGAGATTTTTCTAAAAATCACTTACCATAAGCCACAAATCGGCATTTGTTTCAGTGAAATCTCGTAATTCCGCCGAGGGTGTCTGGATCCACTCGTCTTCCGATTCGAGTTGGTTACAATAGGAATGGTGCATAGGAAGTTAGGGTGGAGTATTTACATGATGTTCGTATCAATTACGTCATGTAACCAATCCATTCATGTACCTCGATGGCCGCGATACCATGAACAGCCAATACAGATTTCGTGCTGAATGTAAAACCTCGAGAACTTTGCCTTCCGGACAAGGAATCGAGCTGGGTTTCTTTTTCACGGCTGCAGAATTATAGGCCCCACCCTATAGAACCTGAATTAGGAATAGTGGGCCTATGGAGATTTTTCTAAAAATCACTTACCACAAGCCACAAATCGGCATTTGTTTCAGTGAAATCTCGTAATTCCGCCGAGCATGTCTGGATCCACCCGTCTTCCGATTCGATTTGGTTACAATAGGAATGGCGCATAGGAAGTTAGGGTGGAGTATTTATATGGTGTTCATATCAATTACGTCATGTAACCATTCCATTCATGTACCTCGATGGCCGCGATACCAGGAACAGCCGATGCAGATTTCGTGCTGAATGTAAAACCTCGAGAACTTTGCCTTCCGGACATGGAATCGAGCTGGGTTTTTTTTCACAGCCGTGAAAAAAAACCCAGCTCGATTCCATGTCCGGAAGGCAAAGTTCTCGAGGTTTTACATTCAGCACGAAAATCTGCATCGGCTGTTCCTGGTATCGTGGCCATCGAGGTACATGAATGGATTGGTTACATGACGTAATTGATATGAACATCATCTAAATACTCCACCCTAACTTCCTATGCGCCATTTCTATTGTAACCAACTCGAATCGGAATACGGGTGGATGCAGACACCCTCGGCGGAATTATGAGATTTCACTGAAACAAATTCCAATTTGTTGCTGATGGTAAGTGATTTTTAGAGAATCTCCATAGGCCCACTATTCCTAATTTAGGTTCTATAGGGTGGGGCCTATAATTCTGCAGCCGTGAAAAAGAACCCAGCTCGATTCCATGTCCGGATGGCAAAGTTCTTGAGGTTTTACATTCAGTACGAAATCTGCATCGGCTGTTCCTGGTATCGCGGCCATCGAGGTACATGAATGGATTGGTTACATGACGAAATTGATACGAACATCATCTAAATACTCCACCCTAACTTCCTATGCACCATTCATATTGTAACCAACTCGACTCGGAAGATGGGTGGATCCAGACACCCTCGGCGGAATTACGAGATTTCACCGAAAAAATGCCGATTTGTGGCTTATGGTAAGTGATTTTTAGAAAAATCTCCTTAGGCCCACTATTCCTAATTCGGGTTCTATAGGGTAGGGCCTATAATTCTGCAGCTGTGAAAAAAAACCCAGCTCGATTCCATGTCCGGAAGGCAAAGTTCTCGAGGTTTTACATTCAGCACGAAATCTGCATCGGCTGTTCCTGGTATCGCGGCCATCGAGGTACATGAATGGATTGGTTACATGACGTAATTGATATGAACACCATATAAATACTCCACCCTAACTTCCTATGCGCCATTCCTATTGTAACCAAATCGAATCGGAAGACGGGTGGATCCAGACATGCTCGGCGGAATTACGAGATTTCACTGAAACAAATGCCGATTTGTGGCTTGTGGTAAGTGATTTTTAGAAAAATCTCCATAGGCCCACTATTCCTAATTCAGGTTCTATAGGGTGGGGCCTATAATTCTGCAGCCGTGAAAAAGAAACCCAGCTCGATTCCTTGTCCGGAAGGCAAAGTTCTCGAGGTTTTACATTCAGCACGAAATCTGTATTGGCTGTTCATGGTATCGCGGCCATCGAGGTACATGAATGGATTGGTTACATGACGTAATTGATACGAACATCATGTAAATACTCCACCCTAACTTCCTATGCACCATTCCTATTGTAACCAACTCGAATCGGAAGACGAGTGGATCCAGACACCCTCGGCGGAATTACGAGATTTCACTGAAACAAATGCCGATTTGTGGCTTATGGTAAGTGATTTTTAGAAAAATCTCCATAGGCCCACTATTCCTAATTCAGGTTCTATAGGGTGGGGCCTATAATTTTGCAGCCGTGAAAAAAAACCCAGCTCGAGTCCATGTCCGAAAAGCAAAGTTCTCGAGGTTTTACATTCAGCATGAAATCTGCACTGGCTGTTCCTGGTATCGCGGCCATCGAGGTACACGAATGGATTGGTTACATGACATAATTGATACGAACATCATCTAAATACTCCACCCTAACTTCCTATGTGCCGTTCCTATTGTAACCAACTCGAATCGGAAGACGGGTGGATCCAGACACCCTCGGCGGAATTATGAGATTTCACTGAAACAAATGCCGATTTGTGGCTTATGGTAAGTGATTTTTAGAAAAATCTCCATAGGCCCACTATTCCTAATTCAGCTTCTATTGTGTGGGGCCTATAATTCTGCAGCCGTGAAAAAAAACCCAGCTCGATTACATGTCCGGAAGGCCAAGTTCTCGAGGTTTTACATTCAGCACGAAATCTGCAACGGCTGTTCCTGGTATCACGGCCATCGAGGTACATGAATGGATTGGTTACATGACGTAATTGATACGAACATCATCTAAATACTCCACCCTAACTTCCTATGTGCCGTTCCTATTGTGACCATCTCGAATCAGAAGACGGGTGGATCCAGACACCCTCGGCGGAATTACGAGATTTCGCTGAAACAAATACCGATTTGTGGTTTATGGTAAATGATTTTTAGAAAAATCTCCATAGGCCCACTATTCCTAATTCAGGTTCTATAGTGTGGGGCCTATAATTCTATAGCCGTGAAAAAAAACCCAGCTCAATTACATGTCCGGAAGGCAAAGTTCTCGAGGTTTTACATTCAGCATGAAATCTGCATCGACTGTTCCTGGTATCGCGGCCATCGAGGTACATGAATGGATTGGTTACATGACGTAATTGATATGAACATCATCTAAATACTCCACCCTAACTTCCTATGTGCCGCTCCTATTGTAACCAACTCGAATCGGAAGACGGGTGGATCCAGACACCCTCGTCGGAATTACGAGATTTCACTGAAATAAATGCCGATTTGTGGCTTATGGTAAGTGATTTTTAGAAAAATCTCCATGGGCCCACTATTCCTAATTCAGGTTCTATAGGGTGAGGCCTATAATTCTACAGCTGTGAAAAAAAATGCAGCTCGATTACATGTCCGAAAGGCAAAGTTCTCGAGGTTTTACATTCAGCACGAAATCTGCATCGGCTGTTCCTGGTATCGCGGCAATCGAGGTACATGAATGGATTGGTTACATGACGTAATTGATACGAACATCATCTAAATACTCCACCCTAACTTCCTATGCACTATTCCTATTGTAACCAACTCGAATCGGAAGACGGGTGGATCCAGACACCCTCGGATGAATTACGAGATTTCACTGAAACAAATGCCAATTTGTGGCTTATGGTAAGTGATTTTTAGAAAAAGCTCCATAGGTCCACTATTCCTAATTCAGGTTCTATAGGGTGGGGCCTATAATTCTGCAGCCATGAAAAAAAACCCAGCTCGAGTCCATGTCTGAAAAGCAAAGTTCTCGAGGTTTTACATTCAGCATGAAATCTGCATCGGCTGTTCCTGGTATCGCGGCCATCGAGGTACACGAATGGATTGGTTACATGACATAATTGATACGAACATCATCTAAATACTCCACCCTAACTTCCTATGTGCTGTTCCTATTGTAACCAACTCGAATCGGAAGACGGGTGTATCCAGACACCCTCGGCGGAATTACAAGATTTCACCGAAACAAATGCCGATTTGTGGCTTATGGTAAGTGATTTTTAGAAAAATCTCCATAGGCCCACTATTCCTAATTCAGGTTCTATAGTGTGGGGCCTATAATTCTGTAGCCGTGAAAAAAAAACCCAGCTCGATTACATGTCCGGAAGGCCAAGTTCTCGAGGTTTTACATTCAGCACGAAATCTGGATCGGCTGTTCCTGGTATCGCGGCCATCGAGGTACATGAATGGATTGGTTACAT
The DNA here is from genome assembly GCA_030439765.1 of Tripidium arundinaceum. Taxonomy (NCBI): domain Eukaryota; kingdom Viridiplantae; phylum Streptophyta; class Magnoliopsida; order Poales; family Poaceae; genus Tripidium; species Tripidium arundinaceum. The sequence goes on along the minus strand of JAHUYU010000083.1, from coordinate 4,781 downwards.
GACGTAATTGATACGAACATCATCTAAATACTCCACCCTAACTTCTTATGTGCCGTTCCTATTGTGACCAACTCGAATCCGAAGACGGGTGGATCCAAACACCCTCGGCGGAATTACGAGATTTCACTGAAACAAATGCCGATTTGTGGCTTATGGTAAGTGATTTTTAGAAAAATCTCCATAGGCCCACTATTCCTAATTCAAGTTCTATAGGGTGGGGCCTATAATTCTGCTGCCGTGAAAAAAAACCCAGCTCGATTCCATATCCAAAAAGCAAAGTTCTCGAGGTTTTACATTCAGCATGAAATCTGCATCGGCTATTCCTGGTATCACGGCCATCGAGGTACACGAATGGATTGGTTACATGACATAATTGATATGAACATCATCTAAATACTCCACCCTAACTTCCTATGTGCCGTTCCTATTGTAACCAACTCGAATTGGAAGACGGGTGGATCCAAACACCCTCGGCGGAATTACGAGATTTCACTGAAACAAATGCCGATTTGTAGCTTATGGTAAGTGATTTTTAGAAAAATCTCCATAGGCCCACTATTCCTAATTCAGGTTGTATAGGGTGGGGCCTATAATTCTGCAGCCGTGAAAAAAAACCCAGCTCGATTACATGTCCGGAAGGCAAAGTTCTCGAGGTTTCACATTCAGCATGAAATCTGCATCGGTTGCTCCTGGTATTGCGGCCATCGAGGTACATGAATGGATTGGTTACATGATGTAATTGATACGAACATCATCTAAATACTCCACCCTAACTTCCTATGCACCATTCCTATTGTAACCAACTCGAATCGGAAGACGGGTGGATCCAGACACCCTCGGCGCAATTACGAGATTTCACTGAAACAAATGCCAATTTGTGGCTTGTGGTAAGTGATTTTTAGAAAAATCTCCATAGGCCCACTATTCCTAATTCAGGTTCTATAGGGTGGGGCCTATAATTCTGCAGCCATGAAAAAAAACCCAGCTCGATTCCTTGTCCGGAAGGCAAAGTTCTCGAGGTTTTACATTCAGCACGAAATCTGTATCGGCTGTTCATGGTATCGCGGCCATCGAGGTACATGAATGGTTTTGTTAAATGACGTAATTGATACGAACATCATCTAAATACTCCACCCTAACTTCCTATGCACCATTCCTATTGTAACCAACTCGAATCGGAAGACGGGTGGATCCAGACACCCTCGGCGGAATTACGAGATTTCACTGAAACAAATGCCGATTTGTGGCTTATGGTAAGTGATTTTTAGAAAAATCTCCATAGGCCCACGATTCCTAATTCAGGTTGTATAGGGTGGGGCCTATAATTCTGCAGCCGTGAAAAAAAACCTAGCTCGATTACATGTCCGGAAGGCAAAGTTCTCGAGGTTTTACATTCAGCACGAAATCTGCATCGGCTGTTCCTGGTATCGCGGCCATCGAGGTACATGAATGGATTTGTTACATGACGTAATTGATACGAACATCATCTAAATACTCCACCCTAACTTCCTATGCACCATTCCTATTGTAACCAACTCGAATCGGAAGACGGGTGGATCCAGACACCCTCGGCGGAATTATGAGATTTCACTGAAACAAATGCCGATTTGTGGCTTATGGTAAGTGATTTTTAGAAAAATCTCCATAGGCCCACGATTCCTAATTCAGGTTGTATAGGGTGGGGCCTATAATTCTGCAGCCGTGAAAAAAAAACCTAGCTCGATTACATGTCCGGAAGGCAAAGTTCTCGAGGTTTTACATTCAGCACGAAATCTGCATCGGCTGTTCCTGGTATCGCGGCCATCGAGGTACATGAATGGATTGGTTACATGACGTAATTGATATGAACATCATCTAAATACTCCACCCTAACTTCCGATGCACAATTCCTATTGTAACCAACTCGAATCGGAAGACGGGTGGATCCAGACACCCTCGGCGGAATTACGAGATTTCCCTGAAACAAATGCCGATTTGTGGCTTATGGTTAGTGATTTTTAGAAAAATCTCCATAGGCCCACTATTCCTAATTCAGGTTGTATAGGGTGGGGCCTATAATTCTGCAGCCGTGAAAAAAAACCCAGCTCGATTACATGTCTGAAAGGCAAAGTTCTCGAGGTTTTACATTCAGCACGAAATCTGCATCGGTTGCTCCTGGTATCGCGGCCATCGAGGTACATGAATGGATTGGTTACATGACGTAATTGATACGAACATCATCTAAATACTCCAACCTAACTTCCTATGCACCATTCCAATTGTAACCAACTCGAATCGGAAGACGGGTGGATCCAGACACCCTCGGCGGAATTACGAGATTTCACTGAAACAAATGCCGATTTGTGGCTTATGGTAAGTGATTTTTAGAAAAATCTCCATAGGCCCACTATTCCTAATTCAGGTTCTATAGGGTGGGGCCTATAATTCTGCAGCCGAAAAAAAAACCTAGCTCGATTACATGTCCGGAAGGCAAAGTTTTCGAGGTTTTACATTCAGCACGAAACCTGCATCGGCTGTTCCTGGTATCGCGGCCATCAAGGTACAGGAATGGATTCGTTACATGATGTAATTGATATGAACATCATCTAAATACTCCACCCTAACTTCCTATGCGCCATTCATATTATAACCAACTCGAATCCGAAGACGGGTGGATCCAGACACCCTCGGCAGAATTACGAGATTTCCCTGAAACAAATGCCGATTTGTGGCTTATGGTAAGTGATTTTTAGAAAAATCTCCATAGGCCCACTATTCCTAATTCAGGTTGTATAGGGTGTGGCCTTTAATTCTGCAGCCGTGAAAAAAAACCCAGCTCGATTACATGTCTGGAAGGCAAAGTTCTCGAGGTTTTACATTCAGCACGAAATCTGCATCGGTTGCTCCTGGTATCGCGGCCATCGAGGTACATGAATGGATTGGTTACATGACGTAATTGATACGAACATCATCTAAATACTCCACCCTAACTTCCTATGCACCATTCCTATTGTAACCAACTCGAATCGGAAGACGGGTGGATCCAGACATGCTCGGCGGAATTACGAGATTTCACTGAAACAAATGCCGATTTGTGGCTTGTGGTAAGTGATTTTTAGAAAAATCTCCATAGGCCCACTATTCCTAATTCAGGTTCTACAGGGTGGGGCCTATAATTCTGCAGCCGTGAAAAAAACCCAGCTCGATTCCTTGTCCGGAAGGCAAAGTTCTCGAGGTTTTACATTCAGCACGAAATCTGTATTGGCTGTTCATGGTATCGCGGCCATCGAGGTACATGAATGGATTGGTTACATGACATAATTGATACGAACATCATGTAAATACTCCACCCTAACTTCCTATGCACCATTCCTATTGTAACCAACTCGAATCGGAAGATGGGTCGATCCAGACACCCTCGGCGGAATTACGAGATTTCTCTGAAACAAATGCCGATTTGTGGCTTATGGTAAGTGATTTTTTAGAAAAATCTCCATAGGCCCACTATTCCTAATTCAGGTTCTATAGGGTGGGGCCTATAATTTTGCAGCCGTGAAAAAAAACCCAGCTCGAGTCCATGTCCGAAAAGCAAAGTTCTCGAGGTTTTACATTCAGCATGAAATCTGCACCGGCTGTTCCTGGTATCGCGGCCATCGAGGTACACGAATGGATTGGTTACATGACATAATTGATACGAACATCATCTAAATACTCCACCCTAACTTCCTATGTGCCGTTCCTATTGTAACCAACTCGAATCGGAAGACGGGTGGATCCAGACACCCTCGGCGGAATTATGAGATTTCACTGAAACAAATGCCGATTTGTGGCTTATGGTAAGTGATTTTTAGAAAAATCTCCATAGGCCCACTATTCCTAATTCAGCTTCTATAGTGTGGGGCCTATAATTCTGCAGCCGTGAAAAAAAACCCAGCTCGATTACATGTCCGGAAGGCCAAGTTCTCGAGGTTTTACATTCAGCACGAAATCTGCAACGGCTGTTCCTGGTATCGCGGCCATCGAGGTACATGAATGGATTGGTTACATGACGTAATTGATACGAACATCATCTAAATACTCCACCCTATCTTCCTATGTGCCGTTCCTATTGTGACCATCTCGAATCGGAAGACGGGTGGATCCAGACACCCTCGGCGGAATTACGAGATTTCGCTGAAACAAATGCCGATTTGTGGTTTATGGTATGTGATTTTTAGAAAAATCTCCATAGGCACACTATTCCTAATTCAGGTTCTATAGGGTGGGGCCTATAATTCTGCAGCCGTGAAAAAACCCCAGCTCGATTCCATGTTCGAAAAGCAAAGTTCTCGAGGTTTTACATTCGGCACGAAATCTGCATCGGCTGTTCCTGGTATCGCGGCCATCGAGGTACACGAATGGATTGGTTACATGACATAATTGATATGAACATCATCTAAATACTCCACCCTAACTTCCTATGTGTCGTTCCTATTGTAACCAACTCGAATTGGAAGACGGGTGGATCCAGACACCCTCGGCGGAATTACGAGATTTCACAGAAACAAATGCCGATTTGTGGCTTATGGTAAGTGATTTTTAGAAAAATCTCCATAGGCCCACTATACCTAATTCAGGTTCTTTAGGGTGGGGCCTATAATTCTGCAGCCGTGAAAAAAAACCCAACTCGATTACATGTCCGGAAGGCAAAGTTTTCGAGGTTTTACATTCAGCACGAAATCTGCATCGGTTGTTCCTGGTATCGCGGCCATCAAGGTACATGAATGGATTGGTTACATGATGTAATCATAACAACGATCATC
>JAHUYU010003291.1:0-17079 GCA_030439765.1 Tripidium arundinaceum | reverse complement strand
ATTACTGATCAATCCCAATGAAAGCCTAACCCAAATCGATCAGTGGAATGTATCGCTCACCTCAAATTCAAATCAAGCAGAAACAGTGTGGCCTTCTCCTGCTCGTCCTCGGTCAGCATCTCCACGTCTCCCCGTGCTGCTGGCGCAGGGGTCCAAGGGGGCTCCGCCGTCACGCCGTCAATCTGAACACCGTTGGGTTCCCAGCTCGCGGACGAGGCTTCGGCGGCGGGCACAGTCATGGGTACCCCGGCAAACTCCCAGAACTTCGCCGCCAACGCCTCGGCGGGCACGTGCCTGAGGTCATGGAAAAGCTGGTAGAGCGACTTGCCGTTGGGCAGGAGGATGTGACCGTTCTGGTTATTCGACTCGCACCCCAGCGTGATCCCGATCTAGAGCAGCTTGAGGTCGTCCACATTCTTCTTCACCAGCGCCGCAGTGCGTAGCTCTCGCGAGGGCCGCGGATCGGAGTTTTAGGTACCACAGCATGCTTGAGTCATGCACCGCGCCGGGGAACTCGGTGTCCACGTACACCCAAGGGAAGCTCGGCAGCACCGCCGAGGGGATGGAGAGGCCAAGAGCTCCTTGTCGAAGTTGCTAGTCCACACATGTCGTGGTCGCGCACCTCAGCAGGGACCTCTTTGGCGGCGGCCTTGGGCAGCCGGACGTGAAGCCGTGAACACCAGGTGTACTGGGCGACGATGTGGACGAAGCTGCACAGCGGAGGTGGCGGCGGCAGCTAAGCGTGAATGAGGACTAGCCCGCCGTCATGGGAGTACGTCGCCATGGCTTCAAAACCGCCGGTAAAGGATCATGTTGGAGTTGAGTGATGCTGTTTTTATGAGTGGCGACACGATCATTGGCCCGGGCCATAAAAAAGGAGCGTGAGATTTTGTTCCCGGTTTTTCCTAGAGTCTGATTCTTTTTTAGTTAGACAATCTTGTTTTTTCTGTTTCTTTAGCAGAAGTCCGATAGTTTTACCGGCTTGATTTTGCGGTGGCGGACGATTCTCTTGGAGCCTTATTTTAGGTACCAGATATGAGAGGACTTGAGTTCAAGAAAAATCATGTTCCTAAAATAGACATGATTGAATCTTAGTTTAGAAGGAGTCTTACATCTTACATATAATCTTGAGATTGAGTCACGGACGGTTACGTCTTACACGTAAGATGTTCGGAAGTCTTTTTTAGATTGAGAGTGGAGGACAACCTAGACTGGAATAGAACCCGGAGTGGCGGAGTGGAAGAAAAAGAGGTGGAAGAAAATTCTTGACGGAAATTTTGCCTCTTTATTATTAGAGCCTTGCTTATATGCATCCAAAAGTTAGAATTTTTTTATTCTCTCTCCATCACATCAATTTTTAGCCGCTTGCATGGAGTATTAAATGTAGGTAAAAAAATAACTAATTATATAGTTTAGTTGAAAATCACGGTTTAGTTGGAAATCACGAGATGAATCTTTTGAGCCTAGTTGGTCCACGATTAGACAATATTTGTCAAATAAAATGAAATTAGTATTGGGTAGAAATTTTTTGCAATAAACGTATCTAAACGTGGCCTAGGTATATAGGTATATAGATATACTTCTAAGAGGAGTCGTGATAGCAGTAGCAGCTCACCGATTCAGCCGCCGCCGTCCTTGTTTGTGCAGCCGCGTCTCCCGCCGCCGCTCGGCGCGACTTCTTTCCCATCCTTCTCCTCTTGCGCCGTCGCCTATCACCAATTCATCATCAATGGAGCAGGTTGATCTTGCTACAACGTTGGGCGCGAATAGCACGAGTATTACTTGTGTCAAGGATCTACTGCCCTTCCTATTGCGCGTACCAGTTACCTACGTCTACGCGGCGAAACATGTGAGTCCGTCGACCTGACCACCGGGCCATCCGATCTCGCCGCCGCGCTCTCTAACTGCTCGGTTCCTTGCGCAGGCCAGTCTCGAGGGATTCATCACCGACGGCGGCTACGCCTGCGCCTGCCCCGCCTCCGCCGGCTGCGGCTACCACGGCAAGGTCAGTGAGCTCGATCGATCACATGCCCATCTGTTACGAAACAGTACATCTCGCCGGTTCTGTGGCGTTGCCCGGAAATTCTGAGGGTTTTTCTTCTTCTCCGCGCCGCGCAACGCGCATGCAGGTGCTGTCGGCGCTGCAATTCGAGAAGCACGCGGGGTGCGAGTCGAATAACCAGAACGGTCACATCCTCCTGCCCAACGGCAAGTCGCTCTACCAGCTTTTCCATGACCTCAGGCACGTGCCCGCCGAGGCGTTGGCGGCGAAGTTCTGGGAGTTTGCCGGGGTACCCATGACTGTGCCCGCCGCCGAAGCCTCGTCCGCGAGCTGGGAACCCAACGGTGTTCAGATTGACGGCGTGACGGCGGAGCCCCCTTGGACCCCTGCGCCAGCAGCACGGGGAGACGTGGAGATGCTGACCGAGGACGAGCAGGAGAAGGCCACACTGTTTCTGCTTGATTTGAATTTGAGGTGAGCGATACATTCCACTGATCGATTTGGGTTAGGCTTTCATTGGGATTGATCAGTAATATTTAAACTATCATAATCAAAATATATATAATGCTCCACATGCTAACTTCACCTTGCTGCGAATGTGAATGTGATTGCGAAGCCCCACTTCTAGTTCACGGGGGTCAGCTGCGGAGGAGATGGCTTACAGTTTGGGAGACTGCTCGAATGAATCTGCCAGCGACAGTAGCATCTCAAACTTTAATTGGGGTGCATCCAAAAGGCGGTCTGTGAGACAGTTTAGACCACAAGGAGGCACCGAGACTTCGACTACAACCTTCAGTGGAAGCCCAGACAAAGGGAATTCTGGCCTCTCTACTGGCACCTCAAAGAAGAAGAAAGGCATTGAAGCAACACAGAACGCAGGAGGTCCTCTCAGTCTTAGCATCATGGATGGTGTTAAGTCTGGTTCTTGTGTACCTACTGCAGTAACCCCTAACTACTCAAAACATGATTCCACAGATTTAGGGCTTATTTCTTTATCAAGTCCAGTAACAAGCGCTCAAGGTCCACCCCCAAACTGCAGCATAGACTCAAAGTATAAAGAATTGAAAATGAGGTAATAAAGATTAAATCTTTTGTAACATTTATTTAAGGAATCTTTCTCCAAAAGCTGGTGAAAGGTGTTCTTTTACATTTATACATGGCGTTTTGAAAGGATGCACAACCTACATTTTCGCTTTAACACAGGGATACCACTTTGCATCCACTCATTTTCAAGGAGGGTGGCCTTCCAGATAATACTTTGTTGACTTACAAGTTGAAGAACGGAGAGGTGCTCTGGATATTTGCATGGACTATATTGGTCCCTTTTCCACATTCACCTGAATTCTTAGTACACTCTTAAGAAGACTCATGCTTCACTGTTTTTTTAGGTTCGAAGGCAAGGGTATAAGAAGGGAATTGTTATCGTCTGCAATTGTTGCAATGAAGAGGTGCAAAACTAATAAGCAATCAACGAATTTTGTTTCTTAGGGTGTAATTATTCTGCTCAAGGACCAATAATTAATGTTTTTGTTGTTCTCTCCCAACTCTAGTATACTCCTTCAGCCTTTGAAAAACATGCTGGCATGGGAGAAAGGCGACAACCGTAAGCACCACCATTTTTTAGAAGAAATTATGCATATGCCAACATCATTATACTTAGAAGTTAGAAGAGCTAAAAGTTCAAATGCCATTCAATTAACTTTTTGTAATAATCTAAACTTGGAAAAAAAAAAGAGTTCTTGGGTGTTTAAGTTCATTTAAGTGTGGTGAAAAATTTATGTTTCAGGTATCACAACATTTATACATCAGAAGGAGTAACACTTCATGATATAGCTCTGCAACTGCATCGTTTGAATTTGAATTCAAATGGATTTGGCAATGCTAGTGTTTCCAGCTTCAGTAACTACCCAAACCTTACTTCTTCAGGTAACTTAATGGGTGTTGTGTAATATGTACCCTGAGGATGGCAATGTGGTTTTCAAGCCAGTGCTCTTATATTCTTGGTGGCTTTACTATTATCATTCTTCATTTCTTTTGCTTTACTGCTACCATTCTTGCTACGCCAAGAGCTTGCAAAGTCATCTACTTCTGTCTTGAGATGGATACAGTATTGTTGTATATCATTTGTTCTAGAGGGTGTTTTATCTGTATAGAGATTTAAAGTTTAGTTTTTTTTTTGGTTGAAATGAAGTTTCTTTTTTCTTCTGCAATCATTGGTGCCTCCTATCCTGGCTTTCAAACCCCTTTTTGTTTTTTTACATAATTGGTTTGATAGTCTTGTCACTAAACCTATTATGTTGTATTATGAACCGTGATTTGTTACTTACCATCATTGTTTTTCCCACTTGGATGAATGCACTGGTGATCTACTATGTATTAATGATTCCTTCAAATTTTTTTTGATGAAACAATTCCTTAATTTTCTGGGACGAGTCTGTTAAGAGAGACCTTAAGGAGTGGAATATCTCCAACGATTTAGCTATGGACAGGAGCGCTTGGAGACTGGCAATCAACGTGCCTGAACCGTGACCTCTTTCTATCTGTGTCTTTTATGTCCCTTTATGTGTCTCTCTATTTCTCGTCTCTTTTGGGTTTCATCTCTAGCCTACCCCAACTTGCTTGGGACAAAAGGCTATGTTGTTGTTGTTGTTGTAATGGTTGTACACGTATGTTGTAAGTGTGTTAATCTAGATGTTGCGTACGTTTTCACCATATGATGCAAGCGTTTTATCTAGATACTGCGTTTCATGTGTTTTTACACGTGTTTGAGATGTATGTTTCAAATGTTTTATTTGTTTTCAGACGTACGTTGCAATTATTGTGTCTGGATTTTCAAAACTAGATCGTGTATTACATCTCCCTCCTCATCTTTGTGTTGTCTTGCCTCGATGTCAGGTGCGAGAAGCGAGCACAGGCAAAGACGGTCACCGCTGACGCGGGCGAGCCCCATGTGCTGACGGGCGGGGCGTAGCAAGCCATATGTGGGCGGCCAAGTGCGGGATGCAGGATGGGGGCAGTGGCGTGGGCGTCCGGGCCAGTGTTCGGGCGTTAGCCACATCTTTTTTTTCGTATCGTGCCTTTTTTGTCCTTACTCGTGCTTGGTTGGGCTAGAACAGCCTTTGCAGGTTGCTTCGTGGGCTGGAGGGATAGCAGGCCCGTCGGATGCGCGATGGAGTCCAACGGCTCGAATGTCCTAGTCTCTCAGAATGTGGAAGTCGCCAATTAGAACAAGTAGAACAAGTACAACAATTGGCTTATAGCCAAGCTAATTAATATTTTTTTGACGTGGAAGAAAGAAGGAAGGAGAGAGAAGAGATCTAGCCTCCCATACAAACACCAAGCTGGACACGGAAACATAGACAGCAGTGGGTCCCAATAGAGATATATGCGAGGAGGAATAGAAAAGAGAACGAATACATATAATAATAAAAAAAAATTATAAATAAATAAAAGCTAACTATCGTATAGCTTGACTCTTATAACTTGTCTTATACACAAGCACTTCCTCTGTTATTAACCTTGACTAGTAAAAGTGCCCGTGAGTTGCAACGGGATCATTATTGGTTTCTAACTTTTGTCAGTCTCACTGTCTACATTTGGTGGTGGTGGTGGTCTCGACCTGGTAGAGACAATGATCCATGAATGTAGAAACTTTCTTCCTTAAGAATCTTGTATCATAATCTAAATAGATCCTATTCTCTGAGTACTCTAAATAAAAATCCAAGTATAAAATGATACGATAAATCGAAAAGAGTTGACGAACCCCTTGTATTTGGATTGGAAAAGAGTAGAGACAAACATGCCTGGCATTTGGATTGGAAAAGCACTTGTGGTTAGTTATTATAGAAGATATATTATTGGTCACAAGAAGATACTATGATTGTGAGCCACGATAATAGACCTATATGCACTATTTTTTTTCAAAAGATAAAAGAAATATTAATTAAGTTGTTATAATAATATATGATGTATCCAAATTATTTGCTGAAACATAAAGCTCTACGACCACTCCCTCCTTGCCTCAAGGTAATACAATTAAATCTTAAACCAAAATAACATATTCTTCAAATAAATGTATATATGTCACAAAAGAAGCAAAAAAAAGGGCCTACTGACTACTGAGGCCAACAAAGTCAGTTCTTGTGACTGAACAGTGTGAAGTCCAAGCATAATTATAATTACTCTGCTCACTTATAAAGATATTGGAAAAATACTGTATCAGCAGTAAGCACATAAACCAAGCGGACTACACGCTTTGAAAACACAAGAACAGGACACAACAACAACAACAACAACAACAACAACAACAACATAGCCTTTTGTCCCAAGCAAGTTGGGGTAGGCTAGAGATGAAACCCAAAAGAGACGAGAAATAGAGAGACACATAAAGGGACATAAAAGACACAGATAGAAAGAGGTCACGGTTCAGGCACGTTGATTGCCAGTCTCCAAGCGCTCCTGTCCATAGCTAAATCGTTGGAGATATTCCACTCCTTAAGGTCTCTCTTAACAGACTCGTCCCAGAAAATTAAGGAATTGTTTCATCAAAAAAAATTTGAAGGAATCATTAATACATAGTAGATCACCAGTGCATTCATCCAAGTGGGAAAAACAATGATGGTAAGTAACAAATCACGGTTCATAATACAACATAATAGGTTTAGTGACAAGACTATCAAACCAATTATGTAAAAAAACAAAAAGGGGTTTGAAAGCCAGGATAGGAGGCACCAATGATTGCAGAAGAAAAAGAAACTTCATTTCAACCAAAAAAAAAACTAAACTTTAAATCTCTATACAGATAAAACACCCTCTAGAACAAATGATATACAACAATACTGTATCCATCTCAAGACAGAAGTAGATGACTTTGCAAGCTCTTGGCGTAGCAAGAATGGTAGCAGTAAAGCAAAAGAAATGAAGAATGATAATAGTAAAGCCACCAAGAATATAAGAGCACTGGCTTGAAAACCACATTGCCATCCTCAGGGTACATATTACACAACACCCATTAAGTTACCTGAAGAAGTAAGGTTTGGGTAGTTACTGAAGCTGGAAACACTAGCATTGCCAAATCCATTTGAATTCAAATTCAAACGATGCAGTTGCAGAGCTATATCATGAAGTGTTACTCCTTCTGATGTATAAATGTTGTGATACCTGAAACATAAATTTTTCACCACACTTAAATGAACTTAAACACCCAAGAACTCTTTTTTTTTTCCAAGTTTAGATTATTACAAAAAGTTAATTGAATGGCATTTTGAACTTTTAGCTCTTCTAACTTCTAAGTATAATGATGTTGGCATATGCATAATTTCTTCTAAAAAATGGTGGTGCTTACGGTTGTCGCCTTTCTCCATGCCAGCATGTTTTTTCAAAGGCTGAAGGAGTATACTAGAGTTGGGAGAGAACAACAAAAACATTAATTATTGGTCCTTGAGCAGAATAATTACACCCTAAGAAACAAAAATCGTTGATTGCTTATTAGTTTTGCACCTCTTCATTGCAACAATTGCAGACGATAACAATTCCCTTCTTATACCCTTGCCTTCGAACCTAAAAAAACAGTGAAGCATGAGTCTTCTTAAGAGTGTACTAAGAATTCAGGTGAATGTGGAAAAGGGACCAATATAGTCCATGCAAATATCCAGAGCACCTCTCCGTTCTTCAACTTGTAAGTCAACAAAGTATTATCTGGAAGGCCACCCTCCTTGAAAATGAGTGGATGCAAAGTGGTATCCCTGTGTTAAAGCGAAAATGTAGGTTGTGCATCCTTCAAAACGCCATGTATAAATGTAAAAGAACACCTTTCACCAGCTTTTGGAGAAAGATTCCTTAAATAAATGTTACAAAAGATTTAATCTTTTATTACCTCATTTTCAATTCTTTATACTTTGAGTCTATGCTGCAGTTTGGGGGTGGACCTTGAGCGCTTGTTACTGGACTTGATAAAGAAATAAGCCCTAAATCTGTGGAATCATGTTTTGAGTAGTTAGGGGTTACTGCAGTAGGTACACAAGAACCAGACTTAACACCATCCATGATGCTAAGACTGAGAGGACCTCCTGCGTTCTGTGTTGCTTCAATGCCTTTCTTCTTCTTTGAGGTGCCAGTAGAGAGGCCAGAATTCCCTTTGTCTGGGCTTCCACTGAAGGTTGTAGTCGAAGTCTCGGTGCCTCCTTGTGGTCTAAACTGTCTCACAGACCGCCTTTTGGATGCACCCCAATTAAAGTTTGAGATGCTACTGTCGCTGGCAGATTCATTCGAGCAGTCTCCCAAACTGTAAGCCATCTCCTCCGCAGCTGACCCCCGTGAACTAGAAGTGGGGCTTCGCAATCACATTCACATTCGCAGCAAGGTGAAGTTAGCATGTGGAGCATTATATATATTTTGATTATGATAGTTTAAATATTACTGATCAATCCCAATGAAAGCCTAACCCAAATCGATCAGTGGAATGTATCGCTCACCTCAAATTCAAATCAAGCAGAAACAGTGTGGCCTTCTCCTGCTCGTCCTCGGTCAGCATCTCCACGTCTCCCCGTGCTGCTGGCGCAGGGGTCCAAGGGGGCTCCGCCGTCACGCCGTCAATCTGAACACCGTTGGGTTCCCAGCTCGCGGACGAGGCTTCGGCGGCGGGCACAGTCATGGGTACCCCGGCAAACTCCCAGAACTTCGCCGCCAACGCCTCGGCGGGCACGTGCCTGAGGTCATGGAAAAGCTGGTAGAGCGACTTGCCGTTGGGCAGGAGGATGTGACCGTTCTGGTTATTCGACTCGCACCCCGCGTGCTTCTCGAATTGCAGCGCCGACAGCACCTGCATGCGCGTTGCGCGGCGCGGAGAAGAAGAAAAACCCTCAGAATTTCCGGGCAACGCCACAGAACCGGCGAGATGTACTGTTTCGTAACAGATGGGCATGTGATCGATCGAGCTCACTGACCTTGCCGTGGTAGCCGCAGCCGGCGGAGGCGGGGCAGGCGCAGGCGTAGCCGCCGTCGGTGATGAATCCCTCGAGACTGGCCTGCGCAAGGAACCGAGCAGTTAGAGAGCGCGGCGGCGAGATCGGATGGCCCGGTGGTCAGGTCGACGGACTCACATGTTTCGCCGCGTAGACGTAGGTAACTGGTACGCGCAATAGGAAGGGCAGTAGATCCTTGACACAAGTAATACTCGTGCTATTCGCGCCCAACGTTGTAGCAAGATCAACCTGCTCCATTGATGATGAATTGGTGATAGGCGACGGCGCAAGAGGAGAAGGATGGGAAAGAAGTCGCGCCGAGCGGCGGCGGGAGACGCGGCTGCACAAACAAGGACGGCGGCGGCTGAATCGGTGAGCTGCTACTGCTATCACGACTCCTCTTAGAAGTATATCTATATACCTATATACCTAGGCCACGTTTAGATACGTTTATTGCAAAAAATTTCTACCCAATACTAATTTCATTTTATTTGACAAATATTGTCTAATCGTGGACCAACTAGGCTCAAAAGATTCATCTCGTGATTTCCAACTAAACCGTGATTTTCAACTAAACTATATAATTAGTTATTTTTTTACCTACATTTAATACTCCATGCAAGCGGCTAAAAATTGATGTGATGGAGAGAGAATAAAAAAATTCTAACTTTTGGATGCATATAAGCAAGGCTCTAATAATAAAGAGGCAAAATTTCCGTCAAGAATTTTCTTCCACCTCTTTTTCTTCCACTCCGCCACTCCGGGTTCTATTCCAGTCTAGGTTGTCCTCCACTCTCAATCTAAAAAAGACTTCCGAACATCTTACGTGTAAGACGTAACCGTCCGTGACTCAATCTCAAGATTATATGTAAGATGTAAGACTCCTTCTAAACTAAGATTCAATCATGTCTATTTTAGGAACATGATTTTTCTTGAACTCAAGTCCTCTCATATCTGGTACCTAAAATAAGGCTCCAAGAGAATCGTCCGCCACCGCAAAATCAAGCCGGTAAAACTATCGGACTTCTGCTAAAGAAACAGAAAAAACAAGATTGTCTAACTAAAAAAGAATCAGACTCTAGGAAAAACCGGGAACAAAATCTCACGCTCCTTTTTTATGGCCCGGGCCAATGATCGTGTCGCCACTCATAAAAACAGCATCACTCAACTCCAACATGATCCTTTACCGGCGGTTTTGAAGCCATGGCGACGTACTCCCATGACGGCGGGCTAGTCCTCATTCACGCTTAGCTGCCGCCGCCACCTCCGCTGTGCAGCTTCGTCCACATCGTCGCCCAGTACACCTGGTGTTCACGGCTTCACGTCCGGCTGCCCAAGGCCGCCGCCAAAGAGGTCCCTGCTGAGGTGCGCGACCACGACATGTGTGGACTAGCAACTTCGACAAGGAGCTCTTGGCCTCTCCATCCCCTCGGCGGTGCTGCCGAGCTTCCCTTGGGTGTACGTGGACACCGAGTTCCCCGGCGCGGTGCATGACTCAAGCATGCTGTGGTACCTAAAACTCCGATCCGCGGCCCTCGCGAGAGCTACGCACTGCGGCGCTGGTGAAGAAGAATGTGGACGACCTCAAGCTGCTCTAGATCGGGAT
This sequence comes from Tripidium arundinaceum, assembly GCA_030439765.1. Lineage (NCBI taxonomy): Eukaryota > Viridiplantae > Streptophyta > Magnoliopsida > Poales > Poaceae > Tripidium > Tripidium arundinaceum. The sequence goes on along the minus strand of JAHUYU010003291.1, from coordinate 6,509 downwards.
CACGCTGTCGGGCCCCAGCAGCCGCTTCACCATCGCGTGGGAGTTCAACATCCCGGGCTTCGACCCCTCACACCATGCATAGGTGCTGGTCTCCGTCGCCATGTTCCATGCGCACGGGATAGACTTTGCCACGACATCGCGTGGTAGGTCGTTGCATGTCCATCCTGGCGTCCCTTTTAAAATCGTACTCTCTTCGGCCACGACATTATCAAGATGGAGTGCGGGAGCGTGGCGCCAGGACATGTTGCCGTGGACGACACCAGCTTGCTGGCGATCTAGGCACAGCGTGGGGGAGGTGTCTGTGTGGTCATCAAAGGAGACGCCGCCGACGGCGTATCACAAGGACGGAGGCACAATGCTCGTCTCCACAAGGCCAAAATCAGAGGAGGTCCGGCTCCGTACCGGAAAGAAAGCTATCATCAACTGCAAGTAGATCCAGGATCTACCGGTTGCAGGACTTGCCAGTTGCCACGGACGTCCGATGGTGGCGAAGTGGCAACGACATATATATATTATTACATAGACTAATAGGAGTAGCTAGAAATACTTTGGATACATCATATATTATTATAACAACTTAATTAATATTTCTTTTATCTTTTGAAAAAAAATAGTGCATATAGGTCTATTATCGTGGCTCACAATCATAGTATCTTCTTGTGACCAATAATATATCTTCTATAATAACTAACCACAAGTGCTTTTCCAATCCAAATGCCAGGCATGTTTGTCTCTACTCTTTTCCAATCCAAATACAAGGGGTTCGTCAACTCTTTTCGATTTATCGTATCATTTTATACTTGGATTTTTATTTAGAGTACTCAGAGAATAGGATCTATTTAGATTATGATACAAGATTCTTAAGGAAGAAAGTTTCTACATTCATGGATCATTGTCTCTACCAGGTCGAGACCACCACCACCACCAAATGTAGACAGTGAGACTGACAAAAGTTAGAAACCAATAATGATCCCGTTGCAACTCACGGGCACTTTTACTAGTCAAGGTTAATAACAGAGGAAGTGCTTGTGTATAAGACAAGTTATAAGAGTCAAGCTATACGATAGTTAGCTTTTTATTTATTTATAATTTTTTTTATTATTATATGTATTCGTTCTCTTTTCTATTCCTCCTCGCATATATCTCTATTGGGACCCACTGCTGTCTATGTTTCCGTGTCCAGCTTGGTGTTTGTATGGGAGGCTAGATCTCTTCTCTCTCCTTCCTTCTTTCTTCCACGTCAAAAAAATATTAATTAGCTTGGCTATAAGCCAATTGTTGTACTTGTTCTACTTGTTCTAATTGGCGACTTCCACATTCTGAGAGACTAGGACATTCGAGCCGTTGGACTCCATCGCGCATCCGACGGGCCTGCTATCCCTCCAGCCCACGAAGCAACCTGCAAAGGCTGTTCTAGCCCAACCAAGCACGAGTAAGGACAAAAAAGGCACGATACGAAAAAAAAGATGTGGCTAACGCCCGAACACTGGCCCGGACGCCCACGCCACTGCCCCCATCCTGCATCCCGCACTTGGCCGCCCACATATGGCTTGCTACGCCCCGCCCGTCAGCACATGGGGCTCGCCCGCGTCAGCGGTGACCGTCTTTGCCTGTGCTCGCTTCTCGCACCTGACATCGAGGCAAGACAACACAAAGATGAGGAGGGAGATGTAATACACGATCTAGTTTTGAAAAATCCAGACACAATAATTGCAACGTACGTCTGAAAACAAATAAAACATTTGAAACATACATCTCAAACACGTGTAAAAACACATGAAACGCAGTATCTAGATAAAACGCTTGCATCATATGGTGAAAACGTACGCAACATCTAGATTAACACACTTACAACATACGTGTACAACCATTACAACATATGCAATATCCTAATCTATTTTTGCAACATCCATATAAAACATTTGCAACATACCTATGAAACATCTGAAACACTTAAAATTTGTGTTTGCAACATGGGAGAGGTCGGGGCCGGTTGATTCCGGTCGTCGAGGTCAAAGCTGGTGGCGAGCGGCGGTGCACGAGCACCGCAAGCCTGACGCGCGTGGGAGAGAGCAGCCCAAAAAGCAGAGGTGGGCACAAGTAACGGGCAGAAGAGAGGAGCGAGCGGCGCAGGCTAGGCACGCGTGACGGCAGCACCAGCACCAGCAGAGATGGTGCGCTGTAGAAGGCCATGACAGGGCGGAAGCATGGTGGAGAGCGACGAAGGAGGATGGTCACGCTCGGATGTGATGGAGAGGAAGGATATTGCATATGTTGTAATGGTTGTACACGTATGTTGTAAGTGTGTTAATCTAGATGTTGCGTACGTTTTCACCATATGATGCAAGCGTTTTATCTAGATACTGCGTTTCATGTGTTTTTACACGTGTTTGAGATGTATGTTTCAAATGTTTTATTTGTTTTCAGACGTACGTTGCAATTATTGTGTCTGGATTTTTCAAAACTAGATCGTGTATTACATCTCCCTCCTCATCTTTGTGTTGTCTTGCCTCGATGTCAGGTGCGAGAAGCGAGCACAGGCAAAGACGGTCACCGCTGACGCGGGCGAGCCCCATGTGCTGACGGGCGGGGCGTAGCAAGCCATATGTGGGCGGCCAAGTGCGGGATGCAGGATGGGGGCAGTGGCGTGGGCGTCCGGGCCAGTGTTCGGGCGTTAGCCACATCTTTTTTTTCGTATCGTGCCTTTTTTGTCCTTACTCGTGCTTGGTTGGGCTAGAACAGCCTTTGCAGGTTGCTTCGTGGGCTGGAGGGATAGCAGGCCCGTCGGATGCGCGATGGAGTCCAACGGCTCGAATGTCCTAGTCTCTCAGAATGTGGAAGTCGCCAATTAGAACAAGTAGAACAAGTACAACAATTGGCTTATAGCCAAGCTAATTAATATTTTTTTGACGTGGAAGAAAGAAGGAAGGAGAGAGAAGAGATCTAGCCTCCCATACAAACACCAAGCTGGACACGGAAACATAGACAGCAGTGGGTCCCAATAGAGATATATGCGAGGAGGAATAGAAAAGAGAACGAATACATATAATAATAAAAAAATTATAAATAAATAAAAAGCTAACTATCGTATAGCTTGACTCTTATAACTTGTCTTATACACAAGCACTTCCTCTGTTATTAACCTTGACTAGTAAAAGTGCCCGTGAGTTGCAACGGGATCATTATTGGTTTCTAACTTTTGTCAGTCTCACTGTCTACATTTGGTGGTGGTGGTGGTCTCGACCTGGTAGAGACAATGATCCATGAATGTAGAAACTTTCTTCCTTAAGAATCTTGTATCATAATCTAAATAGATCCTATTCTCTGAGTACTCTAAATAAAAATCCAAGTATAAAATGATACGATAAATCGAAAAGAGTTGACGAACCCCTTGTATTTGGATTGGAAAGAGTAGAGACAAACATGCCTGGCATTTGGATTGGAAAAGCACTTGTGGTTAGTTATTATAGAAGATATATTATTGGTCACAAGAAGATACTATGATTGTGAGCCACGATAATAGACCTATATGCACTATTTTTTTTCAAAAGATAAAAGAAATATTAATTAAGTTGTTATAATAATATATGATGTATCCAAAGTATTTCTAGCTACTCCTATTAGTCTATGTAATAATATATATATGTCGTTGCCACTTCGCCACCATCGGACGTCCGTGGCAACTGGCAAGTCCTGCAACCGGTAGATCCTGGATCTACTTGCAGTTGATGATAGCTTTCTTTCCGGTACGGAGCCGGACCTCCTCTGATTTTGGCCTTGTGGAGACGAGCATTGTGCCTCCGTCCTTGTGATACGCCGTCGGCGGCGTCTCCTTTGATGACCACACAGACACCTCCCCCACGCTGTGCCTAGATCGCCAGCAAGCTGGTGTCGTCCACGGCAACATGTCCTGGCGCCACGCTCCCGCACTCCATCTTGATAATGTCGTGGCCGAAGAGAGTACGATTTTAAAAGGGACGCCAGGATGGACATGCAACGACCTACCACGCGATGTCGTGGCAAAGTCTATCCCGTGCGCATGGAACATGGCGACGGAGACCAGCACCTATGCATGGTGTGAGGGGTCGAAGCCCGGGATGTTGAACTCCCACGCGATGGTGAAGCGGCTGCTGGGGCCCGACAGCGTGATCCCGATCTAGAGCAGCTTGAGGTCGTCCACATTCTTCTTCACCAGCGCCGCAGTGCGTAGCTCTCGCGAGGGCCGCGGATCGGAGTTTTAGGTACCACAGCATGCTTGAGTCATGCACCGCGCCGGGGAACTCGGTGTCCACGTACACCCAAGGAAGCTCGGCAGCACCGCCGAGGGGATGGAGAGGCCAAGAGCTCCTTGTCGAAGTTGCTAGTCCACACATGTCGTGGTCGCGCACCTCAGCAGGGACCTCTTTGGCGGCGGCCTTGGGCAGCCGGACGTGAAGCCGTGAACACCAGGTGTACTGGGCGACGATGTGGACGAAGCTGCACAGCGGAGGTGGCGGCGGCAGCTAAGCGTGAATGAGGACTAGCCCGCCGTCATGGGAGTACGTCGCCATGGCTTCAAAACCGCCGGTAAAGGATCATGTTGGAGTTGAGTGATGCTGTTTTTATGAGTGGCGACACGATCATTGGCCCGGGCCATAAAAAAGGAGCGTGAGATTTGTTCCCGGTTTTTCCTAGAGTCTGATTCTTTTTTAGTTAGACAATCTTGTTTTTTCTGTTTCTTTAGCAGAAGTCCGATAGTTTTACCGGCTTGATTTTGCGGTGGCGGACGATTCTCTTGGAGCCTTATTTTAGGTACCAGATATGAGAGGACTTGAGTTCAAGAAAAATCATGTTCCTAAAATAGACATGATTGAATCTTAGTTTAGAAGGAGTCTTACATCTTACATATAATCTTGAGATTGAGTCACGGACGGTTACGTCTTACACGTAAGATGTTCGGAAGTCTTTTTTAGATTGAGAGTGGAGGACAACCTAGACTGGAATAGAACCCGGAGTGGCGGAGTGGAAGAAAAAGAGGTGGAAGAAAATTCTTGACGGAAATTTTGCCTCTTTATTATTAGAGCCTTGCTTATATGCATCCAAAAGTTAGAATTTTTTTATTCTCTCTCCATCACATCAATTTTTAGCCGCTTGCATGGAGTATTAAATGTAGGTAAAAAAATAACTAATTATATAGTTTAGTTGAAATCACGGTTTAGTTGGAAATCACGAGATGAATCTTTTGAGCCTAGTTGGTCCACGATTAGACAATATTTGTCAAATAAAATGAAATTAGTATTGGGTAGAAATTTTTTGCAATAAACGTATCTAAACGTGGCCTAGGTATATAGGTATATAGATATACTTCTAAGAGGAGTCGTGATAGCAGTAGCAGCTCACCGATTCAGCCGCCGCCGTCCTTGTTTGTGCAGCCGCGTCTCCCGCCGCCGCTCGGCGCGACTTCTTTCCCATCCTTCTCCTCTTGCGCCGTCGCCTATCACCAATTCATCATCAATGGAGCAGGTTGATCTTGCTACAACGTTGGGCGCGAATAGCACGAGTATTACTTGTGTCAAGGATCTACTGCCCTTCCTATTGCGCGTACCAGTTACCTACGTCTACGCGGCGAAACATGTGAGTCCGTCGACCTGACCACCGGGCCATCCGATCTCGCCGCCGCGCTCTCTAACTGCTCGGTTCCTTGCGCAGGCCAGTCTCGAGGGATTCATCACCGACGGCGGCTACGCCTGCGCCTGCCCCGCCTCCGCCGGCTGCGGCTACCACGGCAAGGTCAGTGAGCTCGATCGATCACATGCCCATCTGTTACGAACAGTACATCTCGCCGGTTCTGTGGCGTTGCCCGGAAATTCTGAGGGTTTTTCTTCTTCTCCGCGCCGCGCAACGCGCATGCAGGTGCTGTCGGCGCTGCAATTCGAGAAGCACGCGGGGTGCGAGTCGAATAACCAGAACGGTCACATCCTCCTGCCCAACGGCAAGTCGCTCTACCAGCTTTTCCATGACCTCAGCACGTGCCCGCCGAGGCGTTGGCGGCGAAGTTCTGGGAGTTTGCCGGGGTACCCATGACTGTGCCCGCCGCCGAAGCCTCGTCCGCGAGCTGGGAACCCAACGGTGTTCAGATTGACGGCGTGACGGCGGAGCCCCCTTGGACCCCTGCGCCAGCAGCACGGGGAGACGTGGAGATGCTGACCGAGGACGAGCAGGAGAAGGCCACACTGTTTCTGCTTGATTTGAATTTGAGGTGAGCGATACATTCCACTGATCGATTTGGGTTAGGCTTTCATTGGGATTGATCAGTAATATTTAAACTATCATAATCAAAATATATATAATGCTCCACATGCTAACTTCACCTTGCTGCGAATGTGAATGTGATTGCGAAGCCCCACTTCTAGTTCACGGGGGTCAGCTGCGGAGGAGATGGCTTACAGTTTGGGAGACTGCTCGAATGAATCTGCCAGCGACAGTAGCATCTCAAACTTTAATTGGGGTGCATCCAAAAGGCGGTCTGT
>JAHUYU010003411.1:0-13555 GCA_030439765.1 Tripidium arundinaceum | reverse complement strand
GAGCGCGGCGTTCGGTGTCACCAATGGGACCTCCTTGGTGCGGGAGTAGGACACGATCTTAAGCACGTGGGAGCCGGTCACAGCGCCGGCGACGATGGCGGAGGCGGAGTGCGAGCCCGTCACCCGCCCCCCACTGTAGCTAGCGGCTGGAGAGGGCGAGGATCCCGGCATAGAAGGCAGCAACGTAGGGCGTGGCGCGCCTCGATCGGCTGGGTAGGCGGCGGCGGCGGCGGAGGGGAATTGGGAGGGTTTTGCGGTTCTACCTTTTTGCCTTTTCATCACCCCGAGAAAACAGTGGGATCCTGTGGCGTGCGTGCAGATCTGACGGCCACAACTGAACTGACTACGAGTAAGGAGTAATCTACGAGTACCTTCTATTATTTACTATCTACTCCCCTCCGACGGCCACAACTGAACTGACGAGTACCGGTCAAATTTTCTTAAATCTAACTTAATTTATAGAAAATATTAGTAATATTTGTATCTTTAAACAAATTTATTATGAAAACAGATTCAACGATCTATATAATAGTGCTAATTATGTACCATAAATATTAATATTATATATATATATATATATATCTATATATATATATATATTTGGTCAAATTTGAGTATGTTTGACTTATCAGGACGAGAACAACAGTTAAAAAGGCTACTCTCTGTCCCATAAAAAGAGTCATTCTCGTTTTTCAAGAAGTCAACAATCTTTAACTTTGACTAAATATATATAATAAAATATTAATGTTTATGGTATATAATTAGTATCATTAGATAGATTTTTGAATATATTTTCGTAATAAACTTATTTAGAGATATAAATGTTGCTAATATTTTCTACAAAACTAGTCAAACTTAAGAAAGTTTGATGAGCACGAGTCTCATAACGACTCTTTTTATGGGACGGAGGGAATATATCTATCTATCTATATTTATATATTTTAGTCATTATATTATGTTATTCAACTAAATTAAATTAATATTAGATTAGATTATTTAGTATCTCATCTCTTTGTCTATATCTATGGGCCTGTTTGGATCCCCCTCCTCTAAACTTTAGAGCTAAAGATCCAAACAAATGGTCTAAAGTTAGCTCTAAACTTTAGCCCACCTCATATTAGAGCTTTAGACCTCAAAAGTGAGCTAAAGCGCTCTAAAGTTTTTAGAGCTCTAAAGTTTAGAGGAGGAAATCCAAACAGACCTTATATAATAACAAAGATTTTTTGGGTCATTTTTTTTTACTTTCCACAATACACTTAGATCCTTCTTTCTATCCTATATATGATCCAGACTCACGGCCTAAACACGTACGAGTTAGACACAATGTGCGTCCAGCAACGATATGAACTCTAACCTCCCAAAATACATGAAGCGATGCTACAAAGTTTGTTTTCAAAACGTTTCAGAGCAGATGATGATCGTCGAATAATCCAAGTCGTAAATAAATCATTTAGGTAACTGTGCAATAAGATATATGTTCCGTTACGATATATATGCATATTCCAACTGAAATTTACAACCCCTGCAACCAATAAAATACAAGTTGGTATGGTTCCTCAATCATAAAATTAATGATTTAGGTGGCATAATTTAATGTATTTTACTCTGAGAAATAGTAATATCTGTAGATATATGATCTTACTGAAAATTTTAAAGTATGTTTTGTCGGTGCACTCACGTAGAAACTTATTTTAGCTTTGTGGACCATTCTAGTAGTAAAATCAGTGTATTTTAAGCCAAAAAGTGCTGTTTATTAGCTATATGGAACAATGGCTAGTAGTATAATTGGGGCATTTAAGCTGTAACATCTTGTTTTGTAGCTATATGGATCACTCCCTGCTAGTAGTAAAAACGGACATATCATGTTCATGCAAGGTCCTTATTGACCATAAAATATTTTTATGCTCAGGTAGTAATTATTGGACTTTGTAAACCGTAAAAAGTGAATTAAAGTTATATAATCACATATTTGAGTAGTATAAAATATCAACATTTCTATGCAAACTAATATTACAAAATCACTTGCTCGGGCCCTAATTAAAATCATGGTTCATGGATAGAAGTATAGCATCCCATGACCCCAAACCAAATTCATCGACATATACATACAAAAATGTGTGGTCATTTGCATATGCATTTTTGCACTGCAACTAAGGAGTTTAGTACAAATTGACATATTAATTATCCATGTGACGACATGAAGTTGTTTGTTCTGAATTTTGGTCGAACCCAAATAGCGAATAGTATAAGACGTGATGTGATTCTTAGATTTATGCTTGCTTGTACCAACGTCGTACAGGTACAAAACTAATTCTATCAAATGCCCGCCGCCTTTCTGAAATTGTGTCGCGGTACTCTCACCTTTTAGGCACTACTTAAAAAAATGATTTTATGAGGCGGTGCCAAAACATTAACCGAGGCGGTCACAAAATTCAACCGCCTCGGAAAATGCAGCACGATTAACAAAGGCGGTCGTTTTTATTTACGGAGACGGTCATAGTTGACTGTCTCGCAAAATACATTTACCGCGGCGGTCAAAAATGTCCGCCTCGGTAAATCATTTACGGAGGCGGGCATTTATAAGGCGTCCGCGTCCGTAAATCAGGCCCAGCCCGCTAACACAGGGCAGCCCATTTACTGTGTCCATGTATGTATATATGTATGTACACACACGACTTAGGGTTTTGGAGTTCACACCACAATGGTCTCTCTCTCCCCCCACCGCCGCACCCCACCTCTCCTTCTCCTCTCTCGGCTCTCCCTCACCAACCCGCCGCACCCCCCACCTCTCCTCCTCTCTCGGCTCTCCCTCACCCACCGCCGCACACCACCCGTCCCGCAGGCCCCCCCCCTTTCTCTCTCTCTCCCCTCACCGGCAGTCGCTCTCTCTCTCCTCGTACGGTGGCGGGAGGCCCCTCATGCCCCCGGTGGGCCACTCGCGAGGGCGGCGGGGTAGGGCCGGGGAGCCCCTCCACCGCACGCTCGGGAGGGGAGGCACGGATGAGGGGTGCCAGGTACCTGCAACGGCGGCGCGAGCTCGGTGGTGGCGGCGCGGGTTCAATCCGATGGAGGGGCGTGGCGGCTAGCTCGATCCGGCAGCGGATCCGGTGGAGGGCCGCGGCGGCTGGCTCGATCCGGCGGCGGATCCGGCGAGGAGGAGCCCCGCGCGGCGGCGGATCCGGTGGCGTGGCGTCGGCGGGGTTTCGATCCGCGCACCCCGGCGGCGGGGACTTCGATCCGCAGCGGATCCGGCTAGGAGGAGCCCTCCGGCGGCATGGCGTCGGCTTTGCTTCGATCTGTGCTCTCCGGCGTCGGATCTGACGACGCGGCGGCGTGGTGCGGATCGACAGCGCGGCGGCCCAGACCCGATTTCCAACCGGGTCTGGGCTTTTTTATTTTCATTAACAGAGGCGGGGATCTTAATACGCCCGCCTCCGTTAATCAATTAACCGAGGCGGGCACAGCAACCGTCTTCATAGGTTTCCATTAACAGAGGCCTTCGATTGGAGGCGGTTGGGATGCCCGCCTCCATTAATCTTTCTGTAGTAGTGAGGCACTCTACATAATAGGACTAGGAGCCTGATTTCTGTAGCCTGTTTTGCAAGAGTTGAACATGTTTGAGGGTCAGTCTAGATTAGCTAGAGATTGTCAAACGACTCACTTGTGGCTTGTGGATTCTGGAAGTTGGATTATATATAAATACTTGAGCAAAGGTTGATTATGGTTGGATTAGTTGAGTTTTTAACAAACACAATTGATGCAAGCTAGATATATAGAGGCAGCTCGGAGATTGTAAAAGTTGGACTCGTTTAGATCGGGTACAGCCTTTAAAAGCTCATGGGTCCCCTAAAAAAAACTCTACGTCCAATAAGCACCGGCACAATATTATGGACCTACTGAATCATATAAAGTAGTAGCCAATGTCAATCATCAATCAAGGACCACAAGAGTGAAAGAGTCTTATTATCATTTGACTAATTAATTATGTGCAAATTTGAAAACTATCTATTGATGCAATTTTATGCTCTAAATTTACACATAATGTGACTAATTATTAGTCAAACTTCGTAAAATTTGACATCTCTAGTCAAATATGCCTATCATTTCTGGACGGAGATAAGCGTGATGAGGGAGGCTAGATATATAGGCAATTGAAAGCGATCGTGAACTGTTTATTTAGTTATTAGATGGATATATATTGCCTTGTTAGTTTTGATACATAATCTTATTTGTAACGAAAAGCCATTCGATCATGGATCATACACCACCATTCGAGTGAGGAGGAGGGAATCATGCATGTCCGAGCCCCGTGACAAAATGCATTAAACTCCGTCCAACATATCCGTACGTAGTCCCGGGAGCACTAGATTGCGAACGCTTACCGAATTTGGATCGGGCGAATAATATTCCAACAAGGGTTGTATGCCGCTGCATGTGCGGCGCTCGCCCTCAGCGTGTGCCCCGCCTCAGCCACCATTTCTAACTGGCTAACATCACTGCTCATGTAGGTTAGAGAAAAACAAAAATATTTATTTCAAATTGCTATAACTTCTGAACGGTATATCTATTTTTAATTTCGTCTGCACCGGTGTGTTCTACGCGGCGAGACGAACAAAATTAGACCCCCACTTATATATGTTTCGAAAAATTTTATTTTAGTAGCAATTTATGTGTACTGACTTATAACATATAACTTTAATGCGGAAACCTTGAAAACTCAAGAGTGAAACACAACTTATTTACAAAAAGTTAGTAAACACAAAGGAATGAATTAACTTATAACTTATGCAAAAACTCGGAAACACAAAGTTATTAACACACTAGAACTAACGAATACTTATAACTTATGTCAAAACATAGAAACACAAAGTTATGCACACAATTTATGTACAAAAGTTATCAAACACAACTTATGTACATAATTATTCTATAGAAGTTGTGTACATAAATTATTCAATACAACTTGTGTGCATAAGTTGTATGTTATAAGTTATATGTTTAAAGTTAATACACATAAATTGCTATTAAAAAAAATTCTTCGAAACATATATAAGTGGGGTCTAATTTTGTTCGTCTCGCCGCGTAGAACACACCGGTGCAGACGAAATTAAAAATAGATATACCGTTCAGAAGTTATAGCAATTTGAAATAAATATTTTTGTTTTTCTCTAACCTACATGAGCAGTGATGTTAGCCAGTTAGAAATGGTGGCTGAGCGGGCACACGCTGAGGGCGAGCGCCGCACATGCAGCGGCATACAACCCTTGTTGGAATATTATTCGCCCGATCCAAATTCGGTAAGCGTTCGCAATCTAGTGCTCCCGGGACTACGTACGGATATGTTGGACGGAGTTTAATGCATTTTGTCACGGGGCTCGGACATGCATGATTCCCTCCTCCTCACTCGAATGGTGGTGTATGATCCATGATCGAATGGCTTTTCGTTACAAATAAGATTATGTATCAAAACTAACAAGGCAATATATATCCATCTAATAACTAAATAAACAGTTCACGATCGCTTTCAATTGCCTATATATCTAGCCTCCCTCATCACGCTTATCTCCGTCCAGAAATGATAGGCATATTTGACTAGAGATGTCAAATTTTACGAAGTTTGACTAATAATTAGTCACATTATGTGTAAATTTAGAGCATAAAATTGCATCAATAGATAGTTTTCAAATTTGCACATAATTAATTAGTCAAATGATAATAAGACTCTTTCACTCTTGTGGTCCCTTGATTGATGATTGACATTGGCTACTACTTTATATGATTCAGTAGGTCCATAATATTGTGCCGGTGCTTATTGACGTAGAGTTTTTTTTAGGGACCCATGAGCTTTTAAAGGCTGTACCCGATCTAAACGAGTCCAACTTTTACAATCTCCGAGCTGCCTCTATATATCTAGCTTGCATCAATTGTGTTTGTTAAAAACTCAACTAATCCAACCATAATCAACCCTTTGCTCAAGTATTTATATATAATCCAACTTCCAGAATCCACAAGCCACAAGTGAGTCTTTTGACAATCTCTAGCTAATCTAGACTGACCCTCAAACATGTTCAACTCTTGCAAAACAGGCTACAGAAATCAGGCTCCTAGTCCTATTATGTAGAGTGCCTCACTACTACAGAAAGATTAATGGAGGCGGGCCATCCCAACCGCCTCCAATCGAAGGCCTCTGTTAATGGAAACCTATGAAGACGGTTGCTGTGCCCGCCTCGGTTAATTGATTAACGGAGGCGGGCGTATTAAGATCCCCCGCCTCTGTTAATGAAAATAAAAAAGCCCAGACCCGGTTGGAAATCGGGTCTGGGCCGCCGCGCTGTCGATCCGCACCACGCCGCCGCGTCGTCAGATCCGACGCCGGAGAGCACAGATCGAAGCAAAGCCGACGCCATGCCGCCGGAGGGCTCCTCCTAGCCGGATCCGCTGCGGATCGAAGTCCCCGCCGCCGGGGTGCGCGGATCGAAACCCCCGCCGACGCCACGCCACCGGATCCGCCGCCGCGCGGGCTCCTCCTCGCCGGATCCGCCGCCGGATCGAGCCAGCCGCCGCGGCCCTCCACCGGATCCGCTGCCGGATCGAGCTAGCCGCCCACGCCCCTCCATCGGATTGAACCCGCGCCGCCACCACCGAGCTCGCGCCGCCGTTGCAGGTACCCTGGCACCCCCTCATCCGTGCCTCCCCTCCCGAGCGTGCGGTGGAGGGCTCCCCGGCCCTACCCCGCCGCCCTCGCGAGTGGCCCCACCGGGGCATGAGGGCCTCCCGCCACCGTACGAGGAGAGAGAGAGCGACTGCCGGTGAGGGAGAGAGAGAGAAAGGGGGGGGCCTGCGGGACGGTGGTGTGCGGCGGTGGGTGAGGGAGAGCCGAGAGAGGAGGAGAGGTGGGGTGCGGCGGTTGGTGAGGGAGAGCCGAGAGAGGAGAAGGAGAGGTGGGGTGCGGCGGTGGGGGAGAGAGAGACCATTGTGGTGTGAACTCCAAAACCCCTAAGTCGTGTGTGTACATACATATATACATACATGGACACAGTAAATGGGCTGCCCTGTGTTAGCGGGCTGGGCCTGATTTACGGACGCGGACGCCTTATAAATGCCCGCCTCCGTAAATGATTTACCGAGGCGGACATTTTTGACCGCCGCGGTAAATGTATTTTGCGAGACAGTCAACTATGACCGTCTCCGTAAATAAAAACGACCCGCCTTTGTTAATCGTGCTGCATTTTCCGAGGCGGTTGAATTTTGTGACCGCCTCGGTTAATGTTTTGGCACCGCCCTCATAAAATCATTTTTTTAAGTAGTGCCTAAAAGGTGAGAGTACCGCGACACAATTTCAGAAAGGCGGCGGGCATTTGATAGAATTAGTTTTGTACCTGTACGACGTTGGTACAAGCAAGCATAAATCTAAGAATCACATCACGTCTTATACTATTCGCTATTTGGTTCGACCAAAATTCAGAACAAACAACTTCATGTCGTCACATGGATAATTAATATGTCAATTTGTACTAAACTCCTTAGTTGCAGTGCAAAAATGCATATGCAAATGACCACACATTTTTGTATGTATATGTCGATGAATTTTGTTTGGGGTCATGGGATGCTATACTTCTATCCATGAACCATGATTTTAATTAGGGCCCGAGCAAGTGATTTTGTAATATTAGTTTGCATAGAAATGTTGATATTTTATACTACTCAAATATGTGATTATATAACTTTAATTCACTTTTTACGGTTTACAAAGTCCAATAATACTACCCTGAGCATAAACAATATTTTATGGTCAATAAGGACCTTGCATGAACATGATATGTCCGTTTTTACTACTAGCAGGGAGTGATCCATATAGCTACAAAACAAGATGTTACAGCTTAAATGCCCCCAATTATACTACTAGCCATTGTTCCATATAGCTAATAAACAGCACTTTTTTGGCTTAAAATACACTGATTTTACTACTAGAATGGTCCACAAAGCTAAAATAAGTTTCTACGTGAGTGCACCGACAAAACATACTTTAAAATTTTCAGTAAGATCATATATCTACAGATATTACTATTTCTCAGAGTAAAATACATTAAATTATGCCACCTAAATCATTAATTTTATGATTGAGGAACCATACCAACTTTATTTTATTGGTTGCAGGGTTGTAAATTTCAGTTGGAATATGCATATATATCGTAACGGAACATATATCTTATTGCACAGTTACCTAAATGATTTATTTACGACTTGGATTATTCGACGATCATCATCTGCTCTGAAACGTTTTGAAAACAAACTTTGTAGCATCGCTTCATGTATTTTGGAGTTAGAGTTCATATCGTTGCTGGACGCACATTGTTCTAACTCGTACGTGTTTAGGCCGTGAGTCTGGATCATATATAGGATAGAAAGAAGGATCTAAGTGTATTGTGGAAAGTAAAAAAAAATGACCCAAAAAATCTTTGTTATTATATAAGGTCTGTTTGGATTTCCTCCTCTAAACTTTAGAGCTCTAAAAACTTTAGAGCGCTTTAGCTCACTTTTGAGGTCTAAAGCTCTAATATGAGGTGGGCTAAAGTTTAGAGCTAACTTTAGACCATTTGTTTGGATCTTTAGCTCTAAAGTTTAGAGGAGGGGATCCAAACAGGCCCATAGATATAGACAAAGAGATGAGATACTAAATAATCTAATCTAATATTAATTTAATTTAGTTGAATAACATAATATAATGACTAAAATATATAAATATAGATAGATAGATATATTCCCTCCGTCCCATAAAAAGAGTCGTTATGAGACTCGTGCTCATCAAACTTTCTTAAGTTTGACTAGTTTTGTAGAAAATATTAGCAACATTTATATCTCTAAATAAGTTTATTACGAAAATATATTCAAAAATCTATCTAATGATACTAATTATATACCATAAACATTAATATTTTATTATATATATTTAGTCAAAGTTAAAGATTGTTGACTTCTTGAAAAACGAGAATGACTCTTTTTATGGGACAGAGAGTAGCCTTTTTAACTGTTGTTCTCGTCCTGATAAGTCAAACATACTCAAATTTGACCAAATATATATATATATATATATATATATATATATATATATATAATATTAATATTTATGGTACATAATTAGCACTATTATATAGATCGTTGAATCTGTTTTCATAATAAATTTGTTTAAAGATACAAATATTACTAATATTTTCTATAAATTAAGTTAGATTTAAGAAAATTTGACCGGTACTCGTCAGTTCAGTTGTGGCCGTCGGAGGGAGTAGATAGTAAATAATAGAAGGTACTCGTAGATTACTCCTTACTCGTAGTCAGTTCAGTTGTGGCCGTCAGATCTGCACGCACGCCACAGGATCCCACTGTTTTCTCGGGTGATGAAAAGGCAAAAAGGTAGAACCGCAAAACCCTCCCAATTCCCCTCCGCCGCCGCCGCCGCCTACCCAGCCGATCGAGGCGCGCCACGCCCTACGTTGCTGCCTTCTATGCCGGGATCCTCGCCCTCTCCAGCCGCTAGCTACAGTGGGGGCGGTGACGGCTCGCACTCCGCCTCCGCCATCGTCGCCGGCGCTGTGACCGGCTCCCACGTGCTTAAGATCGTGTCCTACTCCCGCACCAAGGAGGTCCCCAATGGCCAGCGCATCGACTCCCGCCGCTTCCGCCTGGGAGGGCGCACCTGGTTCGTGGTGTATCACCCCAATGGGAACGCCGCCGACAGCGTCGATTTCATATCGTTGTATCTCGCTATCCATGGTGCAGTACCCGGCAAGGCTGTGAAGGCGCAGGTCACCATCAGCTTACTAGACCAGGACGGGAAGCCGGTGCCGTCCTACTCCAAAGTCACCATATTCGTGGACTTCGCGGAGAAAGGGAGCTGGGGATTCTCAAAGTTCATCGAGAGGAAAGCTCTGGAGAAATCCAGGCATCTCAGGGATGACTCCTTCACCGTCAGGTTCGATGTGACCGTCATAAGGGACATCCAAACCGTGGGAACGCCGTCAGTGGTTGTGCCGCCGTCCGACATGCACCGGCACTACGGTGATCTCCTGCTGACCAAGGAGGGCGCCGATGTCAAGTTCCGAGTCGGCAGGAAGACATTCTCTGCTCATCGGCTTGTTCTCTCGACGCGGTCGCTGGTGTTCAAAGCGGAGCTCTTTGGTCCGATGAAAGAGAGCACCACCACCAAGACCATACGCATCGAAGACATGGAGCCAGAGGTGTTCGATGCGCTGCTCACCTTCATTTACACGGACACCCTGCCAGAGACGAAGGAGAGGAATGTGCAATGGCTCAGCATCTGCTTGTCGCCGCAGACAGGTATAACCTGGAGAGGCTGAAGTTGATCTGTGAAGATAAGTTGTGCATGTATATTGATACGGGCTCCACTGCGACCATCTTGGCATTAGCTGAAAAGCACAACTGCCATGGGCTTAAGGATGCATGCTTCGCGTTCCTAAGCTCAGCTAAGACTCTGGATGCAGTCATGGAAACAGATGGATTTGACTACTTGACAGTTAGCTTGCCACCAAAATAATTCTACATATATAAAGGATACTGGATACAACGAGAAAACATATACAGTGGCTGTGGGGGTACCTTGCATCCTCTTGGGTATAAGGCTAAATATAGTTAGGAAAGATTTGCTGTTACACACCGCCTCTTTTCAGTTCAACGGGGAACAAATTTGGAGAGCAGCTGTTTCAGAACACTGGGGCAGCTAACTGTCAAGTAGTCAAATCCATCTGTTTCCATGACTGCATCCAGAGTCTTAGCTGAGCTTAGGAACGCGAAGCATGCATCCTTAAGCCCATGGCAGTTGTGCTTTTCAGCTAATGCCAAGATGGTCGCAGTGGAGCCCGTATCAATATACATGCACAACTTATCTTCACAGATCAACTTCAGCCTCTCCAGGTTATACCTGTCTGCGGCGACAAGCAGATGCTGAGCCATTGCACATTCCTCTCCTTCGTCTCTGGCAGGGTGTCCGTGTAAATGAAGGTGAGCAGCGCATCGAACACCTCTGGCTCCATGTCTTCGATGCGTATGGTCTTGGTGGTGGTGCTCTCTTTCATCGGACCAAAGAGCTCCGCTTTGAACACCAGCGACCGCGTCGAGAGAACAAGCCGATGAGCAGAGAATGTCTTCCTGCCGACTCGGAACTTGACATCGGCGCCCTCCTTGGTCAGCAGGAGATCACCGTAGTGCCGGTGCATGTCGGACGGCGGCACAACCACTGACGGCGTTCCCACGGTTTGGATGTCCCTTATGACGGTCACATCGAACCTGACGGTGAAGGAGTCATCCCTGAGATGCCTGGATTTCTCCAGAGCTTTCCTCTCGATGAACTTTGAGAATCCCCAGCTCCCTTTCTCCGCGAAGTCCACGAATATGGTGACTTTGGAGTAGGACGGCACCGGCTTCCCGTCCTGGTCTAGTAAGCTGATGGTGACCTGCGCCTTCACAGCCTTGCCGGGTACTGCACCATGGATAGCGAGATACAACGATATGAAATCGACGCTGTCGGCGGCGTTCCCATTGGGGTGATACACCACGAACCAGGTGCGCCCTCCCAGGCGGAAGCGGCGGGAGTCGATGCGCTGGCCATTGGGGACCTCCTTGGTGCGGGAGTAGGACACGATCTTAAGCACGTGGGAGCCGGTCACAGCGCCGGCGACGATGGCGGAGGCGGAGTGCGAGCCGTCACCGCCCCCACTGTAGCTAGCGGCTGGAGAGGGCGAGGATCCCGGCATAGAAGGCAGCAACGTAGGGCGTGGCGCGCCTCGATCGGCTGGGTAGGCGGCGGCGGCGGCGGAGGGGAATTGGGAGGGTTTTGCGGTTCTACCTTTTTGCCTTTTCATCACCCGAGAAAACAGTGGGATCCTGTGGCGTGCGTGCAGATCTGACGGCCACAACTGAACTGACTACGAGTAAGGAGTAATCTACGAGTACCTTCTATTATTTACTATCTACTCCCTCCGACGGCCACAACTGAACTGACGAGTACCGGTCAAATTTTCTTAAATCTAACTTAATTTATAGAAAATATTAGTAATATTTGTATCTTTAAACAAATTTATTATGAAAACAGATTCAACGATCTATATAATAGTGCTAATTATGTACCATAAATATTAATATTATATATATATATATATATATATATATATATATATATATATTTGGTCAAATTTGAGTATGTTTGACTTATCAGGACGAGAACAACAGTTAAAAAGGCTACTCTCTGTCCCATAAAAAGAGTCATTCTCGTTTTTCAAGAAGTCAACAATCTTTAACTTTGACTAAATATATATAATAAAATATTAATGTTTATGGTATATAATTAGTATCATTAGATAGATTTTTGAATATATTTTCGTAATAAACTTATTTAGAGATATAAATGTTGCTAATATTTTCTACAAAACTAGTCAAACTTAAGAAAGTTTGATGAGCACGAGTCTCATAACGACTCTTTTTATGGGACGGAGGGAATATATCTATCTATCTATATTTATATATTTTAGTCATTATATTATGTTATTCAACTAAATTAAATTAATATTAGATTAGATTATTTAGTATCTCATCTCTTTGTCTATATCTATGGGCCTGTTTGGATCCCCTCCTCTAAACTTTAGAGCTAAAGATCCAAACAAATGGTCTAAAGTTAGCTCTAAACTTTAGCCCACCTCATATTAGAGCTTTAGACCTCAAAAGTGAGCTAAAGCGCTCTAAAGTTTTTAGAGCTCTAAAGTTTAGAGGAGGAAATCCAAACAGACCTTATATAATAACAAAGATTTTTTGGGTCATTTTTTTTTACTTTCCACAATACACTTAGATCCTTCTTTCTATCCTATATATGATCCAGACTCACGGCCTAAACACGTACGAGTTAGAACAATGTGCGTCCAGCAACGATATGAACTCTAACTCCAAAATACATGAAGCGATGCTACAAAGTTTGTTTTCAAAACGTTTCAGAGCAGATGATGATCGTCGAATAATCCAAGTCGTAAATAAAAACGACCGCCTTTGTTAATCGTGCTGCATTTTCCGAGGCGGTTGAATTTTGTGACCGCCTCGGTTAATGTTTTGGCACCGCCTCATAAAATCATTTTTTTAAGTAGTGCCTAAAAGGTGAGAGTACCGCGACACAATTTCAGAAAGGCGGCGGGCATTTGATAGAATTAGTTTTGTACCTGTACGACGTTGGTACAAGCAAGCATAAATCTAAGAATCACATCACGTCTTATACTATTCGCTATTTGGTTCGACCAAAATTCAGAACAAACAACTTCATGTCGTCACATGGATAATTAATATGTCAATTTGTACTAAACTCCTTAGTTGCAGTGCAAAAATGCATATGCAAATGACCACACATTTTTGTATGTATATGTCGATGAATTTTGTTTGGGGTCATGGGATGCTATACTTCTATCCATGAACCATGATTTTAATTAGGGCCCGAGCAAGTGATTTTGTAATATTAGTTTGCATAGAAATGTTGATATTTTATACTACTCAAATATGTTAT
>JAHUYU010001296.1:0-12489 GCA_030439765.1 Tripidium arundinaceum | reverse complement strand
TACTCGGGCCATGTCTATGTGTGCGTGAACCCATAGGGTCACACGCTTAAGGGGCTGGAAGTCTAATTCGGGTTGGACCCAAATTAGACAAGGCTTAGGGTTACTAATGGGCCTCCAACTCGGGAGTTCATTAGGACGCCTATATAAGCAAGGGGTGGGCGACGGGGATAGGTAAGCCACGCCATTTGGCAGCCGCCGCCGCCCATCCCACGCCTGCGCCTGCTGCTCCTCGCGGACCTAGCAGTCCGGAGGCGCAACGCTTCCTCCCTGTACGTGTGGATACCTCGGAGGTGCTGCATCTGGAGCACAAGGACGAACCGCACGAAGGGGACGGGCGGACGGACGACCTCGCAACTGCACGGCACTGCTACGACGCATACGACTACATCGAGTCGCTTCCGCTGCACCTGCGCGTCTAGTGGTAATCCCGTGATCTATAACTAGTAGTAGTTCCTGGTTTATGAGGTCAAAATTTTTTGTTTTCCGGCTAGCGTAGCATCCTCATAACCCTACACAATCAACAGTAAGATACTTAAGCTATCGAGGCAAACAAGCAACTACTCACAAGAACAAGTGCGAAGTAGATGAACAAGTGAGTAGATAGCAAACCACACGGCCGAGGCAAGTGAACACAAGATATATCCCTGAGGTTTGGTTACTTGCCGGCAACCTACGTCCTCATTGCCGGCAACCTAATACAAATTATTATGAAACTGTCACTGCAGGCGTTTTTGTTAAACGTTTTTCAAAATGGTTCTAGCTCCATCTGAGAAGCTACTCCACATGAGGAGCCAAGATGAACCCTTTTAGAAAGAGTCGGAGCTCTACCAAACTGGTTGCTACTCTTAGGGTGCCTTTGGTAGGGATCTAGATTCTCCTAGAAACGTTTCGGATCCAGGTTCTCTCAAGAAACGTTTTGGATGATGAATTAGAATCAATTTGTGAGATTGTTTGGCTAGTAGGTTGGATTCTGATTCACTAGAAGATATATATTTTCTTAAAAATAATATAAATAAAAATATATTTCAAAAAAATCTGATTTTTTTGGGGACACAGAAAAATTTAAATATAACTCATTTTAACTTCTTGCGCTAAAATAGGATTATATAACTAAAAATACAATTGCTAGAAGGTGAGGCAAAGAATCGGAGGAGATGATTCACATGCAAAACCAGTGTTGGCATTTCTTAGTGTCGTCACCAAGAATAGAGGTAGGATCCATCCCCGGCAACGGCGCCAGAAATGCCTGTTGGCATTTCCTAGCATCACTGCCCGAAAAGGCAATGACACTAGAGAATGTCAACCGGTAAATCTTAACGATTACAGATTTAACTCCGCAAGTGCACGGAAATACCGTTGTAGCATTTCACCCGGAAGTATTTCAGGGTATCGTTATTTATATTTTCCCAAAGGAAGGCATGGTGTAAGGGGTCTAGTATGGATATGAACAAGATAACATGATTGCAAAGATGAACCAAATGCTTATGGCAGGGGTAAACATGATAGTTTTGGGATAGTGTGACACACACTCGAGTCTAACACCTGAGTAGAGAAAGAAGGAAGAAAGTCTAAAGAATAAAAGAATAAATCTATGAGAGCAGGCACATCCTTGATACAGCTATGCAAAGAATAGTAAGTAATCATACATGTACATGAGTAAGAACTAGCGCTAAGTGTGAGATAGGTCGGGAGGCCACCGAGTACTGGTCTGCCAGCAACCTCATGTGACAATTTACGTACTCCTACACCATACCCGAACGTGGGGGATTACGAAGGACGGACAGGGCTGTCACCACCTGCCGCCTACCCCTCAACCGTGGAGCATGAAATGCATTCACCTGTCTCTATATACCCGAGCACCATGCTCGCGTATAGAGAAACTACCCAAGCCCCCCCGGGTCCCCGACCCTACGGATCGACAGGTAAGAAGCTTGGGCACACCCGAAAGCACGATGAACCGCCACCTCAACTTAACTCTATTTCTTACCATAAACATGATATGAATGTTTAGGCATAAAGTTCTACATGGCAACATCATGACATATAAACTATAAAGTAGCTCATATATCAAGATAATATCATGAGAACTATACTCTAGTTTACTTGCATAACTATATCGATAAAATGAAGACAAGACTTTGGAGAAATGATTCATCTTATTCATACCAAGATTCTTCTCCAAGGAGTCAAGCCCTCCAAGATAGCTTTGCCTTGCTCTAACACTACTAAGGAAAAGGTAAAAACTAGAGAGGTATGCTCAAGATATGTTGACTCAAGGTGGTGTGTGTGATATGAGAGCACTACCCCTCCTTTTATACATGAAGGAGGTCGGTTTGGGGTGCCATAAAATAGGAAACTAGCCTACACCGCCTCTACATGTCGGCATGCAACCGCCAGAGAAAGGTGGGCCCGAGGGGCGCCAGTGGCGGTGCGGCCGCACCCCTGGCCCGCTCCTCTCACCACCGTCTTTCTCTGGTGGGCTTTTGGTTGGACCAGGGTTGCCTCCACGTAGGTGTTCGGCCCAAATTTGCATGAAGGTGGGCCTTTGCTTGACTCCTTGGTATATGATTTGCATTATGCTTTCTTTGTTGGCATATTTTGATCGTTGTTCCACTGTATTTTGGTATAGTCTCTGCAAAATAATAAGCTTCCAATACAAGTGGAACTTTGTCAATAGTAAATGCATATGTGTCAAAAGTATGTATATTTCTCCTGTTTTTGGACTATAATTGGCGGTCGGATATGGTCGTTAGTGACCGCCAACAAATCCCCCAAGCTTAACCTTTGCTCGTCCCGAGCAAATAGCTAAGTACTTGGTTGATGATCAAGAATGGCTACTATGCCGTTATAATTCACAAGTGCCATGTTTATAACAAAGTATTCTTCCGCAATTCAAATAGGTTGGCATTTTCACCCACCCTTTACCTTGATCCCTGTGGGGCGTATAGCTTTTTCAAGTTCTTGGGCGGTTGCAAGATAGAATGGTTAGAACAGAATCACCAATCATTCATTCTTTGATTAACCATCTGTCCGGAGGTTTTATGAATTTTTGTAAAACAAAAGCAAGTTCCTCAAATGATTCTCTTGATCGCTCAATGTGTATGAAACCTTACCAAGGCATTTGGTATGTTGCCTTCTTTTTCATAACCTACCACTAAGGCTTTTGAGTGGAGTTTTAGGTAGGTATAAAAATGACGCATACTTGCATCACATATTTTACTAAGTCAAAAACCGGACCACAAGGAGATCCAAGTCATACACTTTGATCAAGACGTGCAAGTGTGTGGAGATGGATCATATGTTATTTTTGCACTCCTTTTATGATGACTCTCTCTTTCTTTTGAAAGTGCTTCTGAGAGTATGGGCTATCTTATTCTCACTAGCGGGTATCGAGGTACCCATTATTTTCTCTCGGGGCGGGCATTGAAGTGTCCATTGTTTTCTCTCTTTTTTTTTCTTTTTGCATCATGCTCTTTGGCATGCTTTCTTTTTCTCATGCACTTTGGCATGGTTTTCTTCTTTTTTTAGCATAGCCCAAACTCTCTTTTGGCACATGAGTATTTTTTTTGAAGAGAGAATCATAATAATTGGAGTATTTTTAGTAGACGAACAAAATGAGTTGCGTAACTCTTAGTGTAAGAGTCAGCACTTTATTTGTGGGTGTACGTGTGTCTCGATCATGAGTGCATGACAAGAATCTTCAACAAGGGTCACAAACAATTTGACAAAGTTCAATGCAATAACAAGTAGCATATGACTAAGGTTTTGACTTTTGAATCATGTCATATGGCTTTGGTAGGTATTCATAATCATTGAGGAACTTTTTTTTTGAATTTAAGTATTTTTGAAAATGAAAAACTCCGGATGTCAAGTTTCTCTCAGAATAAAGTCATAGTAAATTCCATTTGTACCATATCATAACTTGCAACAACTTTAGAAAAGGAGCATGCATTTGCAACCCGCAAGTTTTCAAGCTCTTAGGATGAGATAGTTTTAGCCAACAAACTTGAATCTTGGGGAAAACTAAGTTATAACCTAGGTACAGATGAATTATAGACAGAACAATTATTCATCATTTCATCTTTAGGAGAAACTAAACATTCCTTAAACACATATGGGAGTGGAATTCTCTTTTTTTAACTTATATAAAAGTAGAAAATAAATGCGAAAAATTAAAGATACAAGGTACCTCAATGATTATGAATACCTACCAAAGCCATATGACATGATTCAAAAGTCAAAACCTTAGTCATATGCTACTTGTTATTGCATTGAACTTTGTCAAATTGTTTGTGACCCTTGTTGAAGATTCTTGTCATGCACTCATGATCGAGACACACGTACACCCACAAATAAAGTGCTGACTCTTACACTAAGAGTTACGCAACTCATTTTGTTCGTCTACTAAAAATACTCCAATTATTATGATTCTCTCTTCAAAAAAAATACTCAATATGTGCCAAAAGAGAGTTTGGGCTATGCTAAAAAAAGAAGAAAACCATGCCAAAGTGCATGAGAAAAAGAAAGCATGCCAAAGAGCATGATGCAAAAAGAAAAAAAAGAGAGAAAACAATGGACACTTCAATGCCCGCCCCGAGAGAAAATAATGGGTACCTCGATACCCGCTAGTGAGAATAAGATAGCCCATACTCTCAGAAGCACTTTCAAAAGAAAGAGAGAGTCATCATAAAAGGAGTGCAAAAATAACATATGATCCATCTCCACACACTTGCACGTCTTGATCAAAGTGTATGACTTGGATCTCCTTGTGGTCCGGTTTTTGACTTAGTAAAATATGTGATGCAAGTATGCGTCATTTTTATACCTACCTAAAACTCCACTCAAAAGCCTTAGTGGTAGGTTATGAAAAAGAAGGCAACATACCAAATGCCTTGGTAAGGTTTCATACACATTGAGCGATCAAGAGAATCATTTGAGGAACTTGCTTTTGTTTTACAAAAATTCATAAAACCTCCGGACAGATGGTTAATCAAAGAATGAATGATTGGTGATTCTGTTCTAACCATTCTATCTTGCAACCGCCCAAGAACTTGAAAAAGCTATACGCCCCACAGGGATCAAGGTAAAGGGTGGGTGAAAATGCCAACCTATTTGAATTGCGGAAGAATACTTTGTTATAAACATGGCACTTGTGAATTATAACGGCATAGTAGCCATTCTTGATCATCAACCAAGTACTTAGCTATTTGCTCGGGACGAGCAAAGGTTAAGCTTGGGGGATTTGTTGGCGGTCACTAACGACCATATCCGACCGCCAATTATAGTCCAAAAACAGGAGAAATATACATACTTTTGACACATATGCATTTACTATTGACAAAGTTCCACTTGTATTGGAAGCTTATTATTTTGCAGAGACTATACCAAAATACAGTGGAACAACGATCAAAATATGCCAACAAAGAAAGCATAATGCAAATCATATACCAAGGAGTCAAGCAAAGGCCCACCTTCATGCAAATTTGGGCCGAACACCTACGTGGAGGCAACCCTGGTCCAACCAAAAGCCCACCAGAGAAAGACGGTGGTGAGAGGAGCGGGCCAGGGGTGCGGCCGCACCGCCACTGGCGCCCCTCGGGCCCACCTTTCTCTGGCGGTTGCATGCCGACATGTAGAGGCGGTGTAGGCTAGTTTCCTATTTTATGGCACCCCAAACCGACCTCCTTCATGTATAAAAGGAGGGGTAGTGCTCTCATATCACACACACCACCTTGAGTCAACATATCTTGAGCATACCTCTCTAGTTTTTACCTTTTCCTTAGTAGTGTTAGAGCAAGGCAAAGCTATCTTGGAGGGCTTGACTCCTTGGAGAAGAATCTTGGTATGAATAAGATGAATCATTTCTCCAAAGTCTTGTCTTCATTTTATCGATATAGTTATGCAAGTAAACTAGAGTATAGTTCTCATGATATTATCTTGATATATGAGCTACTTTATAGTTTATATGTCATGATGTTGCCATGTAGAACTTTATGCCTAAACATTCATATCATGTTTATGGTAAGAAATAGAGTTAAGTTGAGGTGGCGGTTCATCGTGCTTTCGGGTGTGCCCAAGCTTCTTACCTGTCGATCCGTAGGGTCGGGGACCCGGGGGGGCTTGGGTAGTTTCTCTATACGCGAGCATGGTGCTCGGGTATATAGAGACAGGTGAATGCATTTCATGCTCCACGGTTGAGGGGTAGGCGGCAGGTGGTGACAGCCCTGTCCGTCCTTCGTAATCCCCCACGTTCGGGTATGGTGTAGGAGTACGTAAATTGTCACATGAGGTTGCTGGCAGACCAGTACTCGGTGGCCTCCCGACCTATCTCACACTTAGCGCTAGTTCTTACTCATGTACATGTATGATTACTTACTATTCTTTGCATAGCTGTATCAAGGATGTGCCTGCTCTCATAGATTTATTCTTTTATTCTTTAGACTTTCTTCCTTCTTTCTCTACTCAGGTGTTAGACTCGAGTGTGTGTCACACTATCCCAAAACTATCATGTTTACCCCTGCCATAAGCATTTGGTTCATCTTTGCAATCATGTTATCTTGTTCATATCCATACTAGACCCCTTACACCATGCCTTCCTTTGGGAAAATATAAATAACGATACCCTGAAATACTTCCGGGTGAAATGCTACAACGGTATTTCCGTGCACTTGCGGAGTTAAATCTGTAATCGTTAAGATTTACCGGTTGACATTCTCTAGTGTCATTGCCTTTTCGGGCAGTGATGCTAGGAAATGCCAACAGGCATTTCTGGCGCCGTTGCCGGGGATGGATCCTACCTCTATTCTTGGTGACGACACTAAGAAATGCCAACACTGGTTTTGCATGTGAATCATCTCCTCCGATTCTTTGCCTCACCTTCTAGCAATTGTATTTTTAGTTATATAATCCTATTTTAGCGCAAGAAGTTAAAATGAGTTATATTTAAATTTTTCTGTGTCCCCCAAAAAAATCAGATTTTTTTGAAATATATTTTTATTTATATTATTTTTAAGAAAATATATATCTTCTAGTGAATCAGAATCCAACCTACTAGCCAAACAATCTCACAAATTGATTCTAATTCATCATCCAAAACGTTTCTTGAGAGAACCTGGATCCGAAACGTTTCTAGGAGAATCTAGATCCCTACCAAAGGCACCCTAAGAGTAGCAACCAGTTTGGTAGAGCTCCGACTCTTTCTAAAAGGGTTCATCTTGGCTCCTCATGTGGAGTAGCTTCTCAGATGGAGCTAGAACCATTTTGAAAAACGTTTAACAAAAACGCCTGCAGTGACAGTTTCATAATAATTTGTATTAGGTTGCCGGCAATGAGGACGTAGGTTGCCGGCAAGTAACCAAACCTCAGGGATATATCTTGTGTTCACTTGCCTCGGCCGTGTGGTTTGCTATCTACTCACTTGTTCATCTACTTCGCACTTGTTCTTGTGAGTAGTTGCTTGTTTGCCTCGATAGCTTAAGTATCTTACTGTTGATTGTGTAGGGTTATGAGGATGCTACGCTAGCCGGAAAACAAAAAATTTTGACCTCATAAACCAGGAACTACTAGCTAGTTATAGATCACGGGATTACCACTAGACGCGCAGATGCAGCGGAAGCGACTCGATGTAGTCGTATGCGTCGTAGCAGTGCCGTGCAGTTGCGAGGTCGTCCGTCCGCCCGTCCCCTTCGTGCGGTTCGTCCTTGTGCTCCAGATGCAGCACCTCCGAGGTATCCACACGTACAGGGAGGAAGCGTTGCGCCTCCGGACTGCTAGGTCCGCGAGGAGCAGCAGGCGCAGGCGTGGGATGGGCGGCGGCGGCTGCCAAATGGCGTGGCTTACCTATCCCCGTCGCCCACCCCTTGCTTATATAGGCGTCCTAATGAACTCCCGAGTTGGAGGCCCATTAGTAACCCTAAGCCTTGTCTAATTTGGGTCCAACCCGAATTAGACTTCCAGCCCCTTAAGCGTGTGACCCTATGGGTTCACGCACACATAGACATGGCCCGAGTACTCCTACTCGGCCAATAGTTTACAACGGCCTCTAGCAAGGCGTGTCAACTCCTATGCATACGCAAAGATCATATCAGACGAACCACCACAAAACCACATACATGTTATTCCCTTTGTCTCACGATATTTGGTCCAGCTCATAGGTTAACACTTAACCTAAGCACGGCCATGCATTTCTTGATCCAATCATTCGAGTGGTCCAGTGATATCTCTCTCACGTGGAGAGGGGCAAATTCCATCTTGATCGACTATGTCTCACAGCATGTTTCCCGACAAACACGAAAACCACCTTTATAACTACCCAGTTACGGAGTAGCGTTTGATAGTCCCTGAGTAGGTCGTTTCACATCTTGAATACATACGACAATCTCAAGTCTAAGGACATAACGCACATGATATGTATAGAGACAATTACAACATCTCATGTTGGGTCAGTCCAGCCTCATGTCATACATGTGCCCACACTATTAGTTTGACATCTCTATGTCTATGACTTGTGAAACATAGTCATCAACCAATACATGTGTTGATCTAATATTCATGTGTGTCCTCACACGAACTCTGATTAGGGACAACTTTAAAATAACCATACAAGTAAAAACAAACAATTCACATAATTGCCAATCGATACAAGTTGTCTTTAATGGATATTCAATGAACACATAATATATCATGGATACAATCGCAATATCATCATCTCTATGATTACCTCTAGGGCATATTCCTAACAGATTGTAGCTTGTAGTAGTTGATATATTTAGTAGCTCTTGCTAGTCTTGATAGCTTGTGTGATTGTGTGACATATCTAGAGACCAAGCCACTAGTATTGATTAGGGGCTTTGCATTGGGTGAAGAGAGACGAGCGTGCGGCGGAGGGCCCGAGGGTTCGACACCGGAGAGGCGTCGGTCTAACTGACGACCTGGATGGTCGCACAAGCAACCCACGAGGAGGAAGGAGGCTACGCGGCCTACATCGGCATGATTGGGTCTATATGGCCGGGAGACCCCCGTCTAGAGGAAGAGGGAGGTGCAACGCGGGGAAGAGGGAGACGGGCGATGGGGTGGCACTTGGTGGTTGCGGCTGCGACGGATCGAGGTATCTTACGTCTGCGGCGGGTGGAGCGGTGTCGACGACCGGGGGGGAGCAGGGGAAGAGGGAAGCGGGCAATGGGGGCGGCGACAGGTGGAGCGCAAAGCTTTAACATGCTGAAAAACTAAAGATCTTATATGATATGATTATTATAAAACTGCCACTAGAGTCAGTTTTACCAAACGTTTTCTAAAACAGTTATAACTCCATCAGAGAAACTGCTCTACATGAGGAGCTAGAGTCGGAGCCCTCCCAAACGGGGCCTAAACATCCCTTGCCCTTGTATGATGATATAGCTTTTCCACGTATACGAATCATGTATCCTGTATTAACAGCAAATTTGCCTGGCCAGATTCTGAATGAACTAAAAACTTGTCGCTGAAGAAATGTTCTGGACATTTTTTTTCTGATGTTTTTCCTACAAAAATTGCCTCAGTCCCCACTTGGCCCGTTGCCCGCCAGACCAGTGGATCCCACGAGTCAGCGACGCAGCAGTGGTAAAAACCCGCGACGGGGAAAGTAAAAAACACACGAGTGCGGGTGCAAAACCCCTTTGTAGCCTTTTATTAAACCCCTCGCCTCGCCCTGTGTAAAACTACCGCGTTCGCCGCCGCCGCCGCCTCTTCCGTCCTCAGCCTTTTTCTAGGGTTTCCTCACGCCCCACTCCGCGACCGCCGGCGGCGGCGTCTCGCGGCGGCGCCGGCGAAACCCTCTCGCCCGTCCCCTCCTCGGTCGAGCCTCGCCGGGCCCTCCCTCCGCGAGCAAGGTATTGCGTCTCGTCGCCTCTCTCGTCCTTCACGTGTGCCGATCTCTCCGTCCCGTGGGTTTATTCGACCCGTCTCTCGGTCGCTTGTCGCTGATGGATGCCTAGGGAGGTTTTTTTGGGTGCTAGTGCTCTTGGCGCCGCCGGGATGTGGTGCCCGGCGCGGATTAGGTTTTTGTCTGGGCATGGTGCGGTGTTGCTAGCGAGGCAAACAAGCAACTACTCACAAGAACAAGTGCGAAGTAGATGAACAAGTGAGTAGATAGCAAACCACACGGCCGAGGCAAGTGAACACAAGATATATCCCTGAGGTTTGGTTACTTGCCGGCAACCTACGTCCTCATTGCCGGCAACCTAATACAAATTATTATGAAACTGTCACTGCAGGCGTTTTTGTTAAACGTTTTTCAAAATGGTTCTAGCTCCATCTGAGAAGCTACTCCACATGAGGAGCCAAGATGAACCCTTTTAGAAAGAGTCGGAGCTCTACCAAACTGGTTGCTACTCTTAGGGTGCCTTTGGTAGGGATCTAGATTCTCCTAGAAACGTTTCGGATCCAGGTTCTCTCAAGAAACGTTTTGGATGATGAATTAGAATCAATTTGTGAGATTGTTTGGCTAGTAGGTTGGATTCTGATTCACTAGAAGATATATATTTTCTTAAAAATAATATAAATAAAAATATATTTCAAAAAAATCTGATTTTTTTGGGGACACAGAAAAATTTAAATATAACTCATTTTAACTTCTTGCGCTAAAATAGGATTATATAACTAAAAATACAATTGCTAGAAGGTGAGGCAAAGAATCGGAGGAGATGATTCACATGCAAAACCAGTGTTGGCATTTCTTAGTGTCGTCACCAAGAATAGAGGTAGGATCCATCCCCGGCAACGGCGCCAGAAATGCCTGTTGGCATTTCCTAGCATCACTGCCCGAAAAGGCAATGACACTAGAGAATGTCAACCGGTAAATCTTAACGATTACAGATTTAACTCCGCAAGTGCACGGAAATACCGTTGTAGCATTTCACCCGGAAGTATTTCAGGGTATCGTTATTTATATTTTCCCAAAGGAAGGCATGGTGTAAGGGGTCTAGTATGGATATGAACAAGATAACATGATTGCAAAGATGAACCAAATGCTTATGGCAGGGGTAAACATGATAGTTTTGGGATAGTGTGACACACACTCGAGTCTAACACCTGAGTAGAGAAAGAAGGAAGAAAGTCTAAAGAATAAAAGAATAAATCTATGAGAGCAGGCACATCCTTGATACAGCTATGCAAAGAATAGTAAGTAATCATACATGTACATGAGTAAGAACTAGCGCTAAGTGTGAGATAGGTCGGGAGGCCACCGAGTACTGGTCTGCCAGCAACCTCATGTGACAATTTACGTACTCCTACACCATACCCGAACGTGGGGGATTACGAAGGACGGACAGGGCTGTCACCACCTGCCGCCTACCCCTCAACCGTGGAGCATGAAATGCATTCACCTGTCTCTATATACCCGAGCACCATGCTCGCGTATAGAGAAACTACCCAAGCCCCCCCGGGTCCCCGACCCTACGGATCGACAGGTAAGAAGCTTGGGCACACCCGAAAGCACGATGAACCGCCACCTCAACTTAACTCTATTTCTTACCATAAACATGATATGAATGTTTAGGCATAAAGTTCTACATGGCAACATCATGACATATAAACTATAAAGTAGCTCATATATCAAGATAATATCATGAGAACTATACTCTAGTTTACTTGCATAACTATATCGATAAAATGAAGACAAGACTTTGGAGAAATGATTCATCTTATTCATACCAAGATTCTTCTCCAAGGAGTCAAGCCCTCCAAGATAGCTTTGCCTTGCTCTAACACTACTAAGGAAAAGGTAAAAACTAGAGAGGTATGCTCAAGATATGTTGACTCAAGGTGGTGTGTGTGATATGAGAGCACTACCCCTCCTTTTATACATGAAGGAGGTCGGTTTGGGGTGCCATAAAATAGGAAACTAGCCTACACCGCCTCTACATGTCGGCATGCAACCGCCAGAGAAAGGTGGGCCCGAGGGGCGCCAGTGGCGGTGCGGCCGCACCCCTGGCCCGCTCCTCTCACCACCGTCTTTCTCTGGTGGGCTTTTGGTTGGACCAGGGTTGCCTCCACGTAGGTGTTCGGCCCAAATTTGCATGAAGGTGGGCCTTTGCTTGACTCCTTGGTATATGATTTGCATTATGCTTTCTTTGTTGGCATATTTTGATCGTTGTTCCACTGTATTTTGGTATAGTCTCTGCAAAATAATAAGCTTCCAATACAAGTGGAACTTTGTCAATAGTAAATGCATATGTGTCAAAAGTATGTATATTTCTCCTGTTTTTGACTTAGTAAAATATGTGATGCAAGTATGCGTCATTTTTATACCTACCTAAAACTCCACTCAAAAGCCTTAGTGGTAGGTTATGAAAAAGAAGGCAACATACCAAATGCCTTGGTAAGGTTTCATACACATTGAGCGATCAAGAGAATCATTTGAGGAACTTGCTTTTGTTTTACAAAAATTCATAAAACCTCCGGACAGATGGTTAATCAAAGAATGAATGATTGGTGATTCTGTTCTAACCA
>JAHUYU010001222.1:0-13891 GCA_030439765.1 Tripidium arundinaceum | reverse complement strand
GCTCATTGAAAAGTTGATCGGAAAAGGAAAAACGAAAGGAAAAGGGTCAAACAGTGATGGATTGATGCAAAGAAAGAACCTACGGCATAGAGAACGATGAGACAAACCTCATGGTGGTCATAGTTTTCGCCAGAGACGTTCGAGGTGGTTGGAAAAGCTCATCGGAGTTCTAGGGTTTTGAAACTTCGGCTTTAGATCTACGGAGATAGAAGTGACGGCTGCGAAAAAGGGTTTA
This sequence comes from Tripidium arundinaceum, assembly GCA_030439765.1. Classification (NCBI taxonomy): domain Eukaryota; kingdom Viridiplantae; phylum Streptophyta; class Magnoliopsida; order Poales; family Poaceae; genus Tripidium; species Tripidium arundinaceum. The sequence continues at coordinate 13,656 of JAHUYU010001222.1, read as the reverse complement.
AGGTTGGTGGAAAAATGAGATATTTTATTATTTCTAGAATTAATTAATTTTGTGAATAAAATAATTTCTGAAAAGTCTAGAATTGTTATTTAAGTCGCGAAAAATAGTCTGAAAGCTCAAAAAATTGGGGGAAAATTCTCAGAGATATTTTGGAACATGAGGAACCCAAATAAAGTATTTGGAGCTCATGAAAAGATATTCTAGAGCATCTATTAGATTATGCCCTCAAAAAAGTGGGAACAAGTTCCACAAGAAGCTGAAAAACTTCCCGGGAAGTTTGTAGAGATAAGTTGATGGATGGTGAACTCAAATGATTTATTTGAAATACAAGAAAAAGATTTTGGGAAGCTCCAATAAAAGAATTAAACTGGGGAACAAGGAATTTGGTCACAAAAAAAATGAAGACAAACCGGAAAAAGATAAATGACTTAATAACCGCGTTTTGAAAACTTTACTCACTCACAACACAAAGTTAAGCAACAAGCAAACATCACATCATCCAAACGCTCGTCAAAATTAGAAAACTTTGAAAATTCACATTTTTTCTATAACTAAATTTGCGCTAACTTAAACTAAACTTGGGAAATTTTATCAAAATATTAAAACCATTCATTTTATTTAGTGTTTTCTATTCACAGCCCAAAATTAGAAATTTTGGGGTGTGACAGGGACCCCAAATTTATCGGGTTCGGTTTTGGATTTCGGTTTTCCTTGGCGGATTCCCAATGGGGGTCTGAAATATATCATTTTGAATAAAAACTCATGTGTTTTATTAATAAATTATTTATGTAAGCTATTAAGTTTGTTCTAAGTTGAGTCATGAAATTGTGTGTTGTTTATTGCCTCTTGTTTATATATGTGAATATGTAACATACCATGCATGTGTTGCTAGCAATTCCTTATTTTTTGTATTGCCATATAGTGGCAGGTTTCGGGTTTTAGGGAACCAATCGGGTTTCGAGGATCCACGGGGTTTGGTTTCGGGTTTGGATTATCACCTGAACCTGTGTTCGTGGAAGTTGCGGGTTTCGGGTTTGAGTCCACGAAGACTCAACCCGACCTGAATCTGCCCCGTTGCCATATGTAACACGCTCGGTGTTACACCGTAAACCACTTGCTAAAACTTGTCATGAGCATCATGTTTATGTGGTAATGCATGTGGCAAAGTGTGTAAATAAATTTTTGGCAAATTAAAATGACCAATAAAAATGTTAAATGAAAATGAGCTCCCTAGTTCATTTTATATCAAGTAGGGTTGAAATGAATTTTTTTGGGGCAAACATACTATAGAACGTATATGTGGCACTTAAATAAAGTTTGAAGTACAAACTTTGTAGATGACAATACAACTATTGCTATGGAGAACTAATATTGCTAGCTAATACTTTTAATAGCTTGGAAATTGAACTTGAAATCAAATCCAGCTCAAGACTTAGAAGAATTCTTAAGTTTAAAAACAGTTTGATAGCACCAAGTTCACGAATTTATTCTATGAAATCTAGCTTAGCAGTGATGTCGTGTTTTAGCTCTTGCTGGTAGTCCAATGTGCCCTCTGTAGCGTGGCATAGTTGGTTGAGTCGTAGTCGAAGCAGAAAAGGTTTTCAGGCGCACTTTAAAATTTGTGCGTGACAATTGTTTCGGCGTCTAGACTCCGTGGGCGCGATCACCACGCGTGGGAGTTCGCTGTTGCCGTGTTGGCCGCGACACGCGCCTGCTCTGCCGAGCGCTGCTGCTGCCACTCCTTCGCCCTAGCTCCGTGCTACTGCTGCTGTTCCCTCTGCCCGCGTCGCGACGCTGTGGCTGCCGTCGTCTCGCCGTCGCGTCCACCTACACCTCGTCTCCCCCACTGCCGCTGCAGCTCGCCCAGCGCCCCGTCTCCTCACACGGCCATGGCTCTGCTGCGCTGCCCCCACCTTGCTGCCACCATGCCGCGCTGCTGTTCCGCTGCCACTACCGCCTTCGCACGATGCCGCTGCTCCCTGCCTTCGCTGTGGTACTGCGGCCGCTGTCGTCTCTGCTGTGTGCACATGGCCGAGCCGCTGCCGTCGGTTTGCCATAAATGGCGCTATGGCCGCACGGGCCATGCCGAGCTTGGACCGCACGCTTGCCCTTAGCAGCCACACGTACGCTACACTAATGGCCCTGCCGCATCCTGCCTAGGATTGGATGAGCCGAGCCGCCCTGACGTCTCCCCTGTCGCCCCGACCAGGTGACCCCACGCGCCCCTGTTCAGCTTGGTTAGGACACCTCGACTCGATTCGTCGCGTCTCGTGCGTCGCCATTAAGTCACTGAGCCGCCCGCCCCTACCCCGCCTTGATTCGTGCTCGGCCAAGCTCCAATTTGGAGTTTCCCCATCGCCGATGCTGTTAAGGCCGAGTTTGGCCATGACCGATGGTAGCTCTCCATTCAACCTCCAAGCCAAATTCGTCTGCACCAATAGCTTCACCCTACCCCTCTATCTCCTACGCATCTCGGTTGAGATCCTGCCGCTACCCTGCCACCGGTGACGCGGTCGTGTCGTCGCGGTGCGCCGCCGCATTGACCGGGCACACGTGGCCAGCTTGGTCCGGGGGGTCTCTGGCCGAGCCATCACTTCGGCTAGGTCCGTGGTGAGTCACTGGAGCTCACCTTCTACCACTCACTTAGTGCCTCAGCTCATCGGAACACCGACGCCATCGCTGCAGGTTGCACGCCACTATGGGGAGCCACCCTACCTCGTCTCCGGCCTTCGAACAGCTGCCCGGTGCCACACGTTGACTCCTAGGTGAGCATCGGCCCTCTAGGTGAGTCGTGGAGGTCCCCAGTCGGCTGGCGACCACCCTATGCCGTCTGATTGCCACGCCGGCGAGCGAGAGGATGTCGGGGACCTCTCCGATGTAAAGAAGAGAAAATACGAGGGCCTTTGTGCATAAATGCTGTCTCTAGGAATAGTTTGTTTAGAAGTCGTACGAATACCATGTAGCGCGGGGGCGTTTCTGCAAAAGCGCCAGAGCGCCTGGGCTTCCCCTGTCGTGGGCCATCTTGCGCGTGGGCCGCGTCCGCACGGGCCACGTGTTTGTGGGCCACGCAGTGAATCCGTTCTTCTTTTTTCTAAGCAAATTAATAATGCTTTTCTAATTTAGTTCCTGAGCTGAACTTGTTTAATTAATATAAAATCGTGTAGTTGTCCAAAAATTGTGAAACCACTTTTGTTATATTCCTAAATTCATGGTCTATCAGTTGGTGTAATTAGTTTATATATATCTGTGATGTGCCGAGATCTTTTAAATCATTTTGGAAGTGCTTAATATTAATGGATTAATACTTGTAGGAATTTTTGTGGTAAATTGGTGATAGCTTTAGTTCTGAAAATTTTACAGTAGCTTCATTGTATTATTGTGTGCTTACTGTAATTTTTGTAGTCTCAAACTAGACTATTTATTAGGGTAGTTAAATATCCACTAAACTTTAATAGGAATAAAGAGTAATGTTGATTTAGGAAACTAAGCACTTGTTAGGTTGAGTGGACATCTGATGTGATAGATATGATAATTAGCTTAGTTTCTTAGCCATTAGAGCTAGCTTAGTAGCTTGACATGTGAGTTCTTAATTAAGAGTTGTTGTTGCCTAAAATGTTAATTATTGCATCATCACAGCATGCATATAGAGGACGAGTTGGTGAAGTTCGTGACCACCGGGGAGCAGGAGTACGAGGAGGTGATCGAGGAGTACGAGGAGGAGGTCCTCGTACAGGAGGAGGCCCAGGAGCTGCCACTGACTGACTTTGTTGACACCATGTCTGCTGAAGGCAAGCCCTAGTGCATAACCCCTATTTTTAATATTCACTGTATCTATATGTGTTGTGGATTTACGTTTCTAGAGTTTTATGGAAACCACATGCATCTATATATCTATCCTATGAGTCTTACTATTGCAGGTTCGAGTAGCTGCCATGTTTAGGCTATCGGTAGCGTGAGTAACCTGCCGTTGCTCACAATAGTTGAATAATGTTACTCTCATGGTAAATGATGGAAATAATATGGTGACCGGGCAGGGATGTGGTTTGGTTATTGGTGGGTATGATGAGTTGAGTCCCGCGGCCAACATGGCTTGATTGGGTTGCACTGTTTCCCTGTCTGTGTCGATTGAGGACCGTCCATTGCTGTGGATGGTAGTCAGGTCACTGACTTATTATCCTGAGCACATACTTGCTTATGGGAGCGGGAAGGCTTGTTTCTATTTTGTCGTGGGTTCCGGCTCTTTCCGGACTGGCTGATTGGAGGCAGGGATAGGTGGAGGTCCAAAGCACCATACTAAGTCCAGGACTCAGGTGTTGGGGGCTTGGAGTCCAAGTTTGGACGGGGACCTGGACCCCTCGACAGGAGTGGAATGGGTTGGTCTTGTTTGTACCTAGGGTGCAGACGAGGCGTGTGTTTCGGGGTACCCAGCTGGGCTACATTGGTTCATGAATCGCCACAGACAGGGAAACAGTGCAACCCAATCAAGCCATGTTGGCCGCGGGACTCAACTCATCATACCCACCAATAACCAAACCACATCCCTGCCCGGTCACCATATTATTTCCATCATTTACCATGAGAGTAACATTATTCAACTATTGTGAGCAACGGCAGGTTACTCACGCTACCGATAGCCTAAACATGGCAGCTACTCGAACCTGCAATAGTAAGACTCATAGGATAGATATATAGATGCATGTGGTTTCCATAAAACTCTAGAAACGTAAATCCACAACACATATAGATACAGTGAATATTAAAAATAGGGGTTATGCACTAGGGCTTGCCTTCAGCAGACATGGTGTCAACAAAGTCAGTCAGTGGCAGCTCCTGGGCCTCCTCCTGTACGAGGACCTCCTCCTCGTACTCCTCGATCACCTCCTCGTACTCCTGCTCCCCGGTGGTCACGAACTTCACCAACTCGTCCTCTATATGCATGCTGTGATGATGCAATAATTAACATTTTAGGCAACAACAACTCTTAATTAAGAACTCACATGTCAAGCTACTAAGCTAGCTCTAATGGCTAAGAAACTAAGCTAATTATCATATCTATCACATCAGATGTCCACTCAACCTAACAAGTGCTTAGTTTCCTAAATCAACATTACTCTTTATTCCTATTAAAGTTTAGTGGATATTTAACTACCCTAATAAATAGTCTAGTTTGAGACTACAAAAATTACAGTAAGCACACAATAATACAATGAAGCTACTGTAAAATTTTCAGAACTAAAGCTATCACCAATTTACCACAAAAATTCCTACAAGTATTAATCCATTAATATTAAGCACTTCCAAAATGATTTAAAAGATCTCGGCACATCACAGATATATATAAACTAATTACACCAACTGATAGACCATGAATTTAGGAATATAACAAAAGTGGTTTCACAATTTTTGGACAACTACACGATTTTATATTAATTAAACAAGTTCAGCTCAGGAACTAAATTAGAAAAGCATTATTAATTTGCTTAGAAAAAAGAAGAACGGATTCACTGCGTGGCCCACAAACACGTGGCCCGTGCGGACGCGGCCCACGCGCAAGATGGCCCACGACAGGGGAAGCCCAGGCGCTCTGGCGCTTTTGCAGAAACGCCCCCGCGCTACATGGTATTCGTACGACTTCTAAACAAACTATTCCTAGAGACAGCATTTATGCACAAAGGCCCTCGTATTTTCTCTTCTTTACATCGGAGAGGTCCCCGACATCCTCTCGCTCGCCGGCGTGGCAATCAGACGGCATAGGGTGGTCGCCAGCCGACTGGGGACCTCCACGACTCACCTAGAGGGCCGATGCTCACCTAGGAGTCAACGTGTGGCACCGGGCAGCTGTTCGAAGGCCGGAGACGAGGTAGGGTGGCTCCCCATAGTGGCGTGCAACCTGCAGCGATGGCGTCGGTGTTCCGATGAGCTGAGGCACTAAGTGAGTGGTAGAAGGTGAGCTCCAGTGACTCACCACGGACCTAGCCGAAGTGATGGCTCGGCCAGAGACCCCCCGGACCAAGCTGGCCACGTGTGCCCGGTCAATGCGGCGGCGCACCGCGACGACACGACCGCGTCACCGGTGGCAGGGTAGCGGCAGGATCTCAACCGAGATGCGTAGGAGATAGAGGGGTAGGGTGAAGCTATTGGTGCAGACGAATTTGGCTTGGAGGTTGAATGGAGAGCTACCATCGGTCATGGCCAAACTCGGCCTTAACAGCATCGGCGATGGGGAAACTCCAAATTGGAGCTTGGCCGAGCACGAATCAAGGCGGGGTAGGGGCGGGCGGCTCAGTGACTTAATGGCGACGCACGAGACGCGACGAATCGAGTCGAGGTGTCCTAACCAAGCTGAACAGGGGCGCGTGGGGTCACCTGGTCGGGGCGACAGGGGAGACGTCAGGGCGGCTCGGCTCATCCAATCCTAGGCAGGATGCGGCAGGGCCATTAGTGTAGCGTACGTGTGGCTGCTAAGGGCAAGCGTGCGGTCCAAGCTCGGCATGGCCCGTGCGGCCATAGCGCCATTTATGGCAAACCGACGGCAGCGGCTCGGCCATGTGCACACAGCAGAGACGACAGCGGCCGCAGTACCACAGCGAAGGCAGGGAGCAGCGGCATCGTGCGAAGGCGGTAGTGGCAGCGGAACAGCAGCGCGGCATGGTGGCAGCAAGGTGGGGGCAGCGCAGCAGAGCCATGGCCGTGTGAGGAGACGGGGCGCTGGGCGAGCTGCAGCGGCAGTGGGGGAGACGAGGTGTAGGTGGACGCGACGGCGAGACGACGGCAGCCACAGCGTCGCGACGCGGGCAGAGGGAACAGCAGCAGTAGCACGGAGCTAGGGCGAAGGAGTGGCAGCAGCAGCGCTCGGCAGAGCAGGCGCGTGTCGCGGCCAACACGGCAACAGCGAACTCCCACGCGTGGTGATCGCGCCCACGGAGTCTAGACGCCGAAACAATTGTCACGCACAAATTTTAAAGTGCGCCTGAAAACCTTTTCTGCTTCGACTACGACTCAACCAACTATGCCACGCTACAGAGGGCACATTGGACTACCAGCAAGAGCTAAAACACGACATCACTGCTAAGCTAGATTTCATAGAATAAATTCGTGAACTTGGTGCTATCAAACTGTTTTTAAACTTAAGAATTCTTCTAAGTCTTGAGCTGGATTTGATTTCAAGTTCAATTTCCAAGCTATTAAAAGTATTAGCTAGCAATATTAGTTCTCCATAGCAATAGTTGTATTGTCATCTACAAAGTTTGTACTTCAAACTTTATTTAAGTGCCACATATACGTTCTATAGTATGTTTGCCCCAAAAAAATTCATTTCAACCCTACTTGATATAAAATGAACTAGGGAGCTCATTTTCATTTAACATTTTTATTGGTCATTTTAATTTGCCAAAAATTTATTTACACACTTTGCCACATGCATTACCACATAAACATGATGCTCATGACAAGTTTTAGCAAGTGGTTTACGGTGTAACACCGAGCGTGTTACATATGGCAACGGGGCAGATTCAGGTCGGGTTGAGTCTTCGTGGACTCAAACCCGAAACCCGCAACTTCCACGAACACAGGTTCAGGTGATAATCCAAACCCGAAACCAAACCCCGTGGATCCTCGAAACCCGATTGGTTCCCTAAAACCCGAAACCTGCCACTATATGGCAATACAAAAAATAAGGAATTGCTAGCAACACATGCATGGTATGTTACATATTCACATATATAAACAAGAGGCAATAAACAACACACAATTTCATGACTCAACTTAGAACAAACTTAATAGCTTACATAAATAATTTATTAATAAAACACATGAGTTTTTATTCAAAATGATATATTTCAGACCCCCATTGGGAATCCGCCAAGGAAAACCGAAATCCAAAACCGAACCCGATAAATTTGGGGTCCCTGTCACACCCCAAAATTTCTAATTTTGGGCTGTGAATAGAAAACACTAAATAAAATGAATGGTTTTAATATTTTGATAAAATTTCCCCAAGTTTAGTTTAAGTTAGCGCAAATTTAGTTATAGAAAAAATGTGAATTTTCAAAGTTTTCTAATTTTGACGAGCGTTTGGATGATGTGATGTTTGCTTGTTGCTTAACTTTGTGTTGTGAGTGAGTAAAGTTTTCAAAACGCGGTTATTAAGTCATTTATCTTTTTCCGGTTTGTCTTCATTTTTTTTGTGACCAAATTCCTTGTTCCCCAGTTTAATTCTTTTATTGGAGCTTCCCAAAATCTTTTCTTGTATTTCAAATAAATCATTTGAGTTCACCATCCATCAACTTATCTCTACAAACTTCCCGGGAAGTTTTTCAGCTTCTTGTGGAACTTGTTCCCACTTTTTTGAGGGCATAATCTAATAGATGCTCTAGAATATCTTTTCATGAGCTCCAAATACTTTATTTGGGTTCCTCATGTTCCAAAATATCTCTGAGAATTTTCCCCCAATTTTTTGAGCTTTCAGACTATTTTTCGCGACTTAAATAACAATTCTAGACTTTTCAGAAATTATTTTATTCACAAAATTAATTAATTCTAGAAATAATAAAATATCTCATTTTTCCACCAACCTTAAACCCTTTTTCGCAGCCGTCACTTCTATCTCCGTAGATCTAAAGCCGAAGTTTCAAACCCTAGAACTCCGATGAGCTTTTCCAACCACCTCGAACGTCTCTGGCGAAAACTATGACCACCATGAGGTTTGTCTCATCGTTCTCTATGCCGTAGGTTCTTTCTTTGCATCAATCCATCACTGTTTGACCCTTTTCCTTTCGTTTTTCCTTTTCCGATCAACTTTTCAATGAGCTCCACCATGGATGACCTTGTTCTTCACCTTCTCCGGCCATCCCGCGTCACTTGCAGCTGGCCGCCACCTTCTGTGGGCCCGTGGCCCCTTCCAGCAGCCTCGACGGGCCCACGGCCGCCTTCTCGCGCCCCCTCCTCAGGCCGCAGAGCACGCCGGCGTCGGTAGCCGCTGCCTACTTGGGCTTCGCCAGTACAAGCCGCTCGGCTCGTGTGCAGCGGGTAGGCCCAGCGCTGCACCACCACGGTCTGGCACCTCCGCACCGCCCGACCGGCCGGACGAGCCCCGGCCAGGCCCTCCTTCCTACACGAGCAGCAGCAGCAGTCAGCCATGGCATGTTCCTATGGAAGATGAACTAAGAAGAAGAGCTGTCCGTGAGCGTTGAAAACCAGAAGGTGTTGACCATATGCTAATGTCCGAGAAAGTTTGAGCAAACGTATAAGGCAAGTATAATATGAGGCTCTCCTTGTCTCCCAATAACTTTAATACAACTACGCTCATGTGTGCATAATTTGATCACCACTAAGTATCCATTCTAGACCTTGTTATCCTGTTCCTTGAAATCCTATGGTTTATGCATTTGATAGTTATGGCTAGTTGTTCTACTTAATAAAAACCCTTTAACACTGATTAATGGCATATGCAACAATAGTTTAAAACCTGCTTTTTAGCAACATGGTTCAAGAGGGCTAGAGCATTGGGTTGTTTTATGGTGCTCTAGTTTCTCTCCATAAGGATTGATATGTAAGCATCAACCCAGGACTTACAATACAACACGAGGACTATATGGCTCTGGTCCTTGTCCTAGTACTCTGAGCTTTTCTAGCTTGTTAGTGGTTACTGAAAGGCGCAAAACGGGTTTAAGGTTGGTGGAAAAATGAGATATTTTATTATTTCTAGAATTAATTAATTTTGTGAATAAAATAATTTCTGAAAAGTCTAGAATTGTTATTTAAGTCGCGAAAAATAGTCTGAAAGCTCAAAAAATTGGGGGAAAATTCTCAGAGATATTTTGGAACAGGATAACAAGGTCTAGAAAGGATACTTAGTGGTGATCAAATTATGCACACATGAGCGTAGTTGTATTAAAGTTATTGGGAGACAAGGAGAGCCTCATATTATACTTGCCTTATACGTTTGCTCAAACTTTCTCGGACATTAGCATATGGTCAACACCTTCTGGTTTTCAACGCTCACGGACAGCTCTTCTTCTTAGTTCATCTTCCATAGGAACATGCCATGGCTGACTGCTGCTGCTGCTCGTGTAGGAAGGAGGGCCTGGCCGGGGCTCGTCCGGCCGGTCGGGCGGTGCGGAGGTGCCAGACCGTGGTGGTGCAGCGCTGGGCCTACCCGCTGCACACGAGCCGAGCGGCTTGTACTGGCGAAGCCCAAGTAGGCAGCGGCTACCGACGCCGGCGTGCTCTGCGGCCTGAGGAGGGGGCGCGAGAAGGCGGCCGTGGGCCCGTCGAGGCTGCTGGAAGGGGCCACGGGCCCACAGAAGGTGGCGGCCAGCTGCAAGTGACGCGGGATGGCCGGAGAAGGTGAAGAACAAGGTCATCCATGGTGGAGCTCATTGAAAAGTTGATCGGAAAAGGAAAAACGAAAGGAAAAGGGTCAAACAGTGATGGATTGATGCAAAGAAAGAACCTACGGCATAGAGAACGATGAGACAAACCTCATGGTGGTCATAGTTTTCGCCAGAGACGTTCGAGGTGGTTGGAAAAGCTCATCGGAGTTCTAGGGTTTTGAAACTTCGGCTTTAGATCTACGGAGATAGAAGTGACGGCTGCGAAAAAGGGTTTAAGGTTGGTGGAAAAATGAGATATTTTATTATTTCTAGAATTAATTAATTTTGTGAATAAAATAATTTCTGAAAAGTCTAGAATTGTTATTTAAGTCGCGAAAAATAGTCTGAAAGCTCAAAAAATTGGGGGAAAATTCTCAGAGATATTTTGGAACATGAGGAACCCAAATAAAGTATTTGGAGCTCATGAAAAGATATTCTAGAGCATCTATTAGATTAAGCCCTCAAAAAAGTGGGAACAAGTTCCACAAGAAGCTGAAAAACTTCCCGGGAAGTTTGTAGAGATAAGTTGATGGATGGTGAACTCAAATGATTTATTTGAAATACAAGAAAAAGATTTTGGGAAGCTCCAATAAAAGAATTAAACTGGGGAACAAGGAATTTGGTCACAAAAAAAATGAAGACAAACCGGAAAAAGATAAATGACTTAATAACCGCGTTTGAAAACTTTACTCACTCACAACACAAAGTTAAGCAACAAGCAAACATCACATCATCCAAACGCTCGTCAAAATTAGAAAACTTTGAAAATTCACATTTTTTCTATAACTAAATTTGCGCTAACTTAAACTAAACTTGGGAAATTTTATCAAAATATTAAAACCATTCATTTTATTTAGTGTTTTCTATTCACAGCCCAAAATTAGAAATTTTGGGGTGTGACAGGGACCCCAAATTTATCGGGTTCGGTTTTGGATTTCGGTTTTCCTTGGCGGATTCCCAATGGGGGTCTGAAATATATCATTTTGAATAAAAACTCATGTGTTTTATTAATAAATTATTTATGTAAGCTATTAAGTTTGTTCTAAGTTGAGTCATGAAATTGTGTGTTGTTTATTGCCTCTTGTTTATATATGTGAATATGTAACATACCATGCATGTGTTGCTAGCAATTCCTTATTTTTTGTATTGCCATATAGTGGCAGGTTTCGGGTTTTAGGGAACCAATCGGGTTTCGAGGATCCACGGGGTTTGGTTTCGGGTTTGGATTATCACCTGAACCTGTGTTCGTGGAAGTTGCGGGTTTCGGGTTTGAGTCCACGAAGACTCAACCCGACCTGAATCTGCCCCGTTGCCATATGTAACACGCTCGGTGTTACACCGTAAACCACTTGCTAAAACTTGTCATGAGCATCATGTTTATGTGGTAATGCATGTGGCAAAGTGTGTAAATAAATTTTTGGCAAATTAAAATGACCAATAAAAATGTTAAATGAAAATGAGCTCCCTAGTTCATTTTATATCAAGTAGGGTTGAAATGAATTTTTTGGGGCAAACATACTATAGAACGTATATGTGGCACTTAAATAAAGTTTGAAGTACAAACTTTGTAGATGACAATACAACTATTGCTATGGAGAACTAATATTGCTAGCTAATACTTTTAATAGCTTGGAAATTGAACTTAAAATCAAATCCAGCTCAAGACTTAGAAGAATTCTTAAGTTTAAAAACAGTTTGATAGCACCAAGTTCACGAATTTATTCTATGAAATCTAGCTTAGCAGTGATGTCGTGTTTTAGCTCTTGCTGGTAGTCCAATGTGCCCTCTGTAGCGTGGCATAGTTGGTTGAGTCGTAGTCGAAGCAGAAAAGGTTTTCAGGCGCACTTTAAAATTTGTGCGTGACAATTGTTTCGGCGTCTAGACTCCGTGGGCGCGATCACCACGCGTGGGAGTTCGCTGTTGCCGTGTTGGCCGCGACACGCGCCTGCTCTGCCGAGCGCTGCTGCTGCCACTCCTTCGCCCTAGCTCCGTGCTACTGCTGCTGTTCCCTCTGCCCGCGTCGCGACGCTGTGGCTGCCGTCGTCTCGCCGTCGCGTCCACCTACACCTCGTCTCCCCCACTGCCGCTGCAGCTCGCCCAGCGCCCCGTCTCCTCACACGGCCATGGCTCTGCTGCGCTGCCCCCACCTTGCTGCCACCATGCCGCGCTGCTGTTCCGCTGCCACTACCGCCTTCGCACGATGCCGCTGCTCCCTGCCTTCGCTGTGGTACTGCGGCCGCTGTCGTCTCTGCTGTGTGCACATGGCCGAGCCGCTGCCGTCGGTTTGCCATAAATGGCGCTATGGCCGCACGGGCCATGCCGAGCTTGGACCGCACGCTTGCCCTTAGCAGCCACACGTACGCTACACTAATGGCCCTGCCGCATCCTGCCTAGGATTGGATGAGCCGAGCCGCCCTGACGTCTCCCCTGTCGCCCCGACCAGGTGACCCCACGCGCCCCTGTTCAGCTTGGTTAGGACACCTCGACTCGATTCGTCGCGTCTCGTGCGTCGCCATTAAGTCACTGAGCCGCCCGCCCCTACCCCGCCTTGATTCGTGCTCGGCCAAGCTCCAATTTGGAGTTTCCCCATCGCCGATGCTGTTAAGGCCGAGTTTGGCCATGACCGATGGTAGCTCTCCATTCAACCTCCAAGCCAAATTCGTCTGCACCAATAGCTTCACCCTACCCCTCTATCTCCTACGCATCTCGGTTGAGATCCTGCCGCTACCCCTGCCACCGGTGACGCGGTCGTGTCGTCGCGGTGCGCCGCCGCATTGACCGGGCACACGTGGCCAGCTTGGTCCGGGGGGTCTCTGGCCGAGCCATCACTTCGGCTAGGTCCGTGGTGAGTCACTGGAGCTCACCTTCTACCACTCACTTAGTGCCTCAGCTCATCGGAACACCGACGCCATCGCTGCAGGTTGCACGCCACTATGGGGAGCCACCCTACCTCGTCTCCGGCCTTCGAACAGCTGCCCGGTGCCACACGTTGACTCCTAGGTGAGCATCGGCCCTCTAGGTGAGTCGTGGAGGTCCCCAGTCGGCTGGCGACCACCCTATGCCGTCTGATTGCCACGCCGGCGAGCGAGAGGATGTCGGGGACCTCTCCGATGTAAAGAAGAGAAAATACGAGGGCCTTTGTGCATAAATGCTGTCTCTAGGAATAGTTTGTTTAGAAGTCGTACGAATACCATGTAGCGCGGGGGCGTTTCTGCAAAAGCGCCAGAGCGCCTGGGCTTCCCCTGTCGTGGGCCATCTTGCGCGTGGGCCGCGTCCGCCACGG
>JAHUYU010000968.1:0-17178 GCA_030439765.1 Tripidium arundinaceum | reverse complement strand
CGTGCTCTAGAAGTTGAAGATCAGGTTGATGAGCAGCTCTCTAATGGAGTTTGGAGGCTCAGTCTCTCAAAGATTTGTATGGGAATTAAGGGAGAAGAGCTTGGGAGCTTGAGAGCCTTCTAATGGAGAAGAGAGAGGTGCTCTGGTTGTTGTTGGCGTGGAATAGTCGAGATGACCGTGGAGGTGAGAGGGGAGATGTAAAAATATCCCCTAACACCTAACGGTCAGAACAAGTCATGATAGTGTCGCGTGACACGCAGCAGTGCGCTCGTGCGGCAGTGCTGCTTGCACGCGCGGCAGTGCCGCTCAACTCAGACAGCCAAAGAGTAGGAATGGAGAGTTTGCTATCTTGGCTAAGGATATGAGGATATTTTTGGTGGGTATTTGAGCACATGGTTGCACATTGAAGCTTGTGCATTGTATCCTCCATATAGCGCGTAGGTTCCGCGCAAGGAGAGCGCTTCAGTTACTGTGCTATTACTGTTCATGACTCGGACGCCTTCACGTGCGTCGTGCGTGTCTCCGCGTGCTTTTCCTCTCTCCTGGTTCATTGAAGGACGCCGCCTAGGGCCTCTAGTCTAGCCCAAAAAAAAAGGGCTCTCGCAGCGCCTCGACGCCTCCGCTTCATCCTCTTCCCCTCCCGGCCTCCCCCAGCTCCCCGTGAAAAAAAAGCGCCTCGCCGCCTCCGCCTCCACCTCCTCCCCCCCGACCGCCGCGCCCCCCGGATGCCGCGCCCAGCCACCTCGCCGTTGGCTTCCTTCCTCAGATCCACTTTACCTCCTCCCGTTCCCCAGCCGGGTGCCTGGTGGGATTCTCGGAAGAGGGAGGGAGGGAGGGGCTGAGCAAGGCAGAGGTGATGGGGGCCGATGTGGCGGCCGGCGGCGGCGGCACCTTGCCGGGGGTTCTTGGGGAGGAATACGCGCGCGTCGACGACGTGCTCCTGTAGGAGCCGGAGGACGGCGGTGGCGTCCGTGTTCGCGGCAGAGGCGGCAGCTGCCGGAGATACGTCTTTGCCTGCTCCGTCTTCGTGTCCCTCAACCATGTCCTGCTCGGCTACGGTGAGCAGAGCTCCACTGGAACTCTGGAATGGCATTTCGTTCTTGATGCAGATTTTGTCTTACTCATTCAGCTACAAATGGCTGTAGCTTTCGCTTTCTTCGGTGGTTTATTTAAGCAGGCAAATAAAATATATAATGGTCTAATCTTAGATAAAAAAACGTATGTTATCTTGCGCAAAAATAGGTCATTTAAAATATTTTTTGTAATCAATCTGTTCATGCCAATCTTGACCGTACTGAAACTGCTCTGCAAATACTCCGGCAGAAATGTTTTCAAGTCTACCATATATAATGGGATGATGTCAAACTGTTCTGCAAATTTAGTTGCTGTCTCATTTACTAGGATGCTCTTCCTCAAACTGATGAAACTGCTGAAATAAACTGCAAAATGTATAGTTTTGTGTCTTTGACATATTTTCACCGAAAGTGTTCTGTTCATGTCATCATGTGTTGGTGTGTCCAGATGTGGGTGTGATGAGCGGCTGCATCATCTTCATCCAGAAGGACCTCCATATCACGGAGGTGCAGCAAGGAGTGCCCTACCCTCTATTAGATTTCAGGCCTCGCAACATTTGTAGCTTTGGACATCTTTTGTCATCTGATATTTCAATTGCAGCTTTACAGAGCTGCTCCTTCTATAGTTCTATAGTTTACATGCATGTACCTTCTATAGCATAGAGTAAGTTATGTAGACAAGCAGGTAAATTGCAAAGGAGGATAATACATGTGTTGGTAGAGCCCCTAATTACGAAAGGACACAGTGACCCACTCAAAGGCGTTTAAATTTTTTTTATATTTCGAATTTGAGTTTAGAAAAAGCCGTACTATAAAGGAGGATACAATGCACAAGCTTCAATGTGCAACCATGTGCTCAAATACCCACCAAAAATATCCTCATATCCTTAGCCAAGATAGCAAACTCTCCATTCCTACTCTTTGGCTGTCTGAGTTGAGCGGCACTGCCGCGCGTGCAAGCAGCACTGCCGCACGAGCGGCACTGCTGCGTGTCACGCGACACTATCATGACTTGTTCTGACCGTTAGGTGTTAGGGGATATTTTTACATCTCCCCTCTCACCTCCAACGGTCATCTCGACTATTCCACGCCAACAACAACCAGAGCACCTCTCTCTTCTCCATTAGAAGGCTCTCAAGCTCCCAAGCTCTTCTCCCTTAATTCCCATACAAATCTTTGAGAGACTGAGCCTCCAAACTCCATTAGAGAGCTGCTCATCAACCTGATCTTCAACTTCTAGAGCACGTGGTTCGCGTTCAAGCCGGTGGATTGTGTTTGTTACTCTTGGAGCAAGGCTCCTAGCTGGCTAAGCGTCGCCCAGAAGCTTCCAACTCTTGTGGCTGCTCCGGGACATTTGTAATCACCCTCTATATCTAGTAAGAACCCCTCATCTCAAGAGACTTGCTCTCTCTTGACTTGAGAACGAGGATAGAGTTTGCGAAACCCAAGCCTTTGTGGCTTCCTCAACAACGTGGAGGTAGGCAAGCCTTTGTGGCGAGCTGAACCACGGGATAAACACCTTGTCTCTCGTGTTCTTGCAATTTGTGTTGTGCTACTCTTGTTTGTTGTTGTTTTTAGGGTTTGGTCCTAATCTACTCGTGCATAAGCTTCCGACTCAAATCAAGCAGTGGAATAGGTTCAACACTACCCTAAGAAGCTCAGTAATTTACCTGATCTAAATTTTCTTGGGCAGATTTTGAATTGTGAACTCGAGTGTGTCTGTGCACGCGGCAGTGCCACACGTGTGACCAGCAGTGCTGCTCAAGCGGCAGTGCTAGGGCACTAAGTGGCAGTGCCGCGCAGAATCTAATAGCAAGTTCGTGTTTTTGTTTTAACAGGCCTATTCACCCCCCTCTAGGCTTAGCAGGGATCCCAACATGCTTTCATTTGGAGATGATTGAGCTAGGGTCCACATGATGATGTGAGAAAGATGGTGACCATGGTGAATGTAGTGTAAGTCCACAAGATATTATGCTCAACTTCGAGAAGAAGTTGAGGATGGATGGATGGATATGGATCCAAAAGCCCTATGGCAAAGGTATAAGCAATAGGCTTTTGTTTCACCAGCCAAAGGTGTGTAGGGAATTGCATGGCCTGGTTTAGTATAGACAGTCGTACTATTAAGAGGGGAATCTGAAAACTAATATGTTTTTTTACTGCTACTAGGTGAGGACTAACATTGCATATGTCTTAGATCTAGCGACGTGGTGAGGAAGCAAGAGAAATCCTTTGAAAAATATTTTGAAAATGCTAACTTAGTGCTAAAAGTGTTGTTATCCCATGGGATACACTTTGGAACTTAGCACATTTGAAAAGGGTTTGAAAGAGGCACTCGGTGCAATAATTTTACACACACCGAAGTCCTCCAATGGGCACCGCAAAGGTGCACCAGAGGTTCGCTACAATGCCAAACTCCAGGTTGGTCTAATCGTCTTCAACACACTAGAGCTCACCAGTGGCTACGTTGGAGTGCACACTGGAGAGTAACTCTAGAGAGTTTTTTAGAAGCATTGGGGTCATTGAGGTGCCCACTAGAACTTACCTTAGACGTTGTTGACGCAAAGTTTTTAGTGCACAAACCTTTTGTTCTGGTGGCACCAGCTTTGCAATAGTATCATCTAGCATGTTGGCTTGGGCATTTGAACGCACCGGAGCTCTTCGATGTGTGAGAGAGTGACTCCAGAGAGGGTTTTTCTCACACATGTGTGGGCTTCAACGTTCATAGGAACTCTCTGATATTTTGCAGGAGAAGGCATTTGACCTTGTGTACAGGGTAACAACTAGTTTGAAGTTACTGTTGAGATACTCTGGTGTTCACTAGAGCTATTTGGTGCTTACAAAAAAGCTACAGAAAGAGGGTAACGGCTTGTTTTGGTTTGGGCTTATAAATAGAGGGTTTGTGGCTGGGCTATTTGGCTCTCTTGGCAATCCCTGCTACCAATATCCACACCTATTGGAGACCAAGAACACACTCCACTCACTTTGCTTACTTAAGATCGCATAAAGAGTGAGATTAAAGAGGATCTAGTGTGTTTGCATCTAGTGGCACTAGTGACTTGTTGAAGCTGCGGGATTCTTGTTACTCTTGTGGTTGTCACTACCTAACAACTTGGAGTAGCGGTGGTTCCCTAGAAGTAGTCAATTAAGATTGCAAGGGTGCTCGAGGCATTGATTGTGAGGGCCTCTTGTGCTCATCCCTGCCGGTGAGGCAAAGAGCGACTCTAGTGAAATCGTGGTTGTTGGTGTATCTCGTGATCGAGCAGCTCATAGTCTAGCGCTCACGTCAGAGCAAGCTTGAGGGCTTTTTGAGCTAGCAGAGGAGCGGTGATCCTTGGACATGCCCACAATGGGGAGTAGATAGTCGACAAGCTATCGAACCTCGGCAAAAAATCATTGTGTCAATCTTGTTCCCTTGATTTGCCCCTACTATACTTGCTCTTGTTTGTTGTATCTTTGCTAGTGTAGTGTTGTTTTGTTCTTGTGCTTGTTTAGTTCACCAGCTAGTTGTTCTTGTGGTATATATTTGCTAGTAGGTAGTGTTCTTGGTAGTTGTTAGTTTAGCTTGTGCTCCTTGCTTATTAATTTTTTTGCTCTAGTGAGTAGTTTGTTGCTTTATAAATTGCCTCACTATTTCTTGTGTAGAAGTGCTTTGCTTGGTGTTGTATATATGGGCCCGGGGTACCTGTACCACTTATATATTTGACTACGCCTATCTACCAGTCCGAAGACGACGAAGGGTGAGGCCCACGAAGGTCAGGAGAATCCACTGGCTTGGAGGTCAAGTCATTCCGAGGATATCTGGCGCCATCGTATCCACATGATAAGATCGACATTCTGTAGCGCATTCCATTTAACAAACTAGGAAGCCAATCTGTTAGCCAATTGGATCTGTTGTAACCCTACCCCTCGGACTATATAAGGAGGGGTAGGGCCCCCCGATCAAGATCCATTCCCCATCTACTTCATTCTAGCGCATAGCTAGGAGCAGCAGCCCCTGTAACCGAGCATACGAATATAGAGATCCATCTTCAAACTGGATGTACGACACCTCACGTTCTTGAACCCGTATAAACCCTATGTCTTGTGTGCTACTATCTGATTCATCTTAAGCGAATAGCTGCTAGGTATTGCCAGAGCTAATTCTTTCGGCAGTTGGCGCGCCAGGTAGGGGCCTTTCATGTACAGATCCATCATGTTTTAGATGGGTATCGTCTTCAACTTCGGCGATGACGCAGAGAAGATGCAGCCGGGTGAAAATATCTCCTTCGGCAAGCTCGACTTTATCACCAACCAACTCAGGAACCTGCGCCTACTGGAACCCGAAATCGCTCGAGCAGGAGGAGGAGGAGCACCCCTGCCCCGTGCATTCATTGCCGAACTAGAGGAGGCTGTGGACAGAGGGCAACTCGCCCTCGCACGCCATCTGACTTGCCATGCCCATGTCCTCGCCAAAACCAGTTGAGTGTATGAGCTCAACATGACTTTACAGATCTAGAAAGATCAGGATTTCGCCTCTAAGGCACATCCATCACTGCTACTTGACTGCGCGCCATTTGGTTTCCCAATCAGGTTAAGGAACATGGCGGTGATCTACTCGAGCCGGCTTTCACAAGCCACGGTGGTACCCACCGAACCTCCTACCGAGGAACTAGAAGGATACGACTCAGATCAAAGTGACGACGAGTTTGAACCCCGGTTCTTCGGGGTCACCATCCACAACCTTAGCGAAGGAGGCACCGTACGGGAGGGGCCGGCCATTTCTGATGGTTTCCTCCAGTTCCTCAATAGCTATGACCATCTCCTCAAGTGTACTGACTTGGAGGACGACGTGGTTTTGCATCTACATAGAATTAATATTAATTAATAAACTCGAAGTATACATGTGTCTGTGGTCGCGGTGCCCATGGCAACATGGCTATGATCCCCATGTGCATCTGGTGGGATATTTTCCTTGTCTAATATAATTGGCGTGATTTGGTCCATCTCAGAGTAATTAATATCTGCATATATTTTTGCGAGCTGTACAATAGGTTGTTTCACTATATATTATTGAAATAAAGAAAGTATTGAAGAGATTAAGTACCCGTGGCTGATGTTGTGGGCACCATTTTAGTCAAAGCAAAGGAAGTGCTACTATTTTGTGATGTAGCCTTCTTCCGTGCTAGGTAGTGACTCATGTATTCACGCTTTTCCTGTTCATCTCTTCTCTTTGTTCGCTGGACATTTCAGCTCGACGAATCCGCTGCTGCTCTCTTCTTTGTTCCCTCTTCCGCGAGGCGTCATCTAAAGTGGGCATTTGGACATATATATATATATATATATATATATATATAATAGAAAAGAATAGAATAGAATAGAAAATTAGAAAGACAACCCAAAAGTGTTGTAGACATACAAACTGAAAGCATACCTGCGATGTTGGTGATATCGCTTAGCGCATCGTGTGTATCTCTGGACGTAGACATTGCGAAGTACCAGCGAGGATCTTCTGCGGCAGTAGCGGCGGGCAGCAGGGTGACGTCTAGAATACAGGAAGAGCCGAAGATGCAACATGCACATCAATTAAAGACATGAGGATTCAGTGGCGAATCTAGGATTTTAGTGTAGGGTATGCCGGTCAAAAAATTTTATATACAATTTGGTAAATTCATTTTAGCCAATTCGGTAACAATTATAAATTTTGCAACGTGATTCGGTACACATGCTGAAATGTTTGGACTCCACTTGCCAGCTTGCCGCGTGGGCCGTGTTACATGGGCCTCCGGCTTCCCGTCATCCCATTAACACAGCGCACGATCATATATGGTATTTTTCCTTTTTTCTTTTTACAAATACAGCGTATATACCATTATATATATACTACTGCTTGCCGGTTTTACAGGGTATGCCAGGGCATACCTGGCACACCCTTTGCCTCCGCCACTGTGAGGATTAATAGCCGAAGATCTCCTCTTTAGTAAAAATAGTATACTTTCATAGCATGCTGGAATAGCAGAACAGAGAATTTACTTTGCTGAAACCATTCGATCGGATATCATCAGTAATAAACTTCGAGAAAAGGAGAAAAATGAACTTGAGTTGATATGAACATACAAAATGATGACTGCAAGTCTATATCTTGTGCTATCGTTAGCCTACGGTTCCTCCAAGCATCTTATGCCCACTGCTTCATCTTTTCACCTTGGGCCTTCATATTAGACTGAATTAATAACAGCTCTGCATACTCACCTCTAGCAAGGAAGATGATATCTCTCCAATCGACCTGCTTGCTAGCAAGAAACATATAAATAAATCGTCCATGCATTCTACTTTATATATAAGTAGCAAAATGGTAGCATAATTATACAGGCTATAGAGCTGGGAACAAATGAAAGACAACCATCGTTAACAGGCAAGGACACAAATTAGGCACCCATCCATGCAACAATGCAAGCAGAAAACATCAGAGTTCGTGCAGTTCGATTCTGACAGAAACGAATAGCAATATAGGGGAATTAAACATGCACACCAAATCATCTCCGTGCCTACAAAATGATGACTGCAAGTCTATATCTTGTGCTATCGTTAGCCTACGGTTCCTCCAAGCATCTTATGCCCACTGCTTCATCTTTTCACCTTCGGCCTTCATATTAGACTGAATTAATAACAGCTCTGCATACTCACGTCTAGCAAGGAAGATGATATCTCTCCAATCGACCTGCTTGCTAGCAAGAAACATATAAATAAATCGTCCATGCATTCTACTTTATATAGAAGTAGCAAAATGGTAGCATAATTATACATGCTATAGAGCTGGGAACAAATGAAAGACAACCATCGTTAACAGGCAAGGACACAAATTAGGCACCCATCCATGCAACAATGCAAGCAGAAAACATCAGAGTTCGTGCAGTTCGATTCTGACAGAAACGAATAGCAATCTAGGGGAATTAAACATGCACACCAAAATCATCTCCGTGCCTGGAGCGTTGGCGCAATCTTGCTGAGGGCCATTAAGATTGATTTATTAAGGCAGCGCGTGCAGAGAAGTAGATAGCCAGGGCACTACGTACTGCCGCCTGGCGCCTGCGTGCTCGGTGTCTGGAACTGGCGAACAAGGATGACCGGATGCGCGTACAACCTGATCCAGTCTCCTCAAGATCCTTGGTTCTGTACACCACTTATAGTCCCTTCCGTAATCAATCAATCAAGAATGCAAACAAAGGCACTGAAATTAGCGCTGGAACTGCAGATCTGTAGAGGATCAAGAACACAAATGCACAGCGAGGCGGCGTTGCGGTCTCGTGCGGTGGTGATGAACTCGACGCGCGGCGGTGATGAACTCGAACACGTTCTCTAGCACTTGGTCCGGCTGCGCCCACCTCCGGCGATCGGCCACGCCTGAGGGCTGGCGATCGGCGTGGCCTCCACTCAGCCCCACGACCACAGCAGGCACGGCGGCGATTGTCGCGGTGCCCGGCCGTAGTTTACGGACGCCGGTTTTTTCTTCTTTTCTTCGGTGATGATTGGCTTTGCAGCGTCGGGCGCGGGGTGAGAAGCCGCGTGGGAAGGAGCAGGGTGAGAAGCCTGGCTTCCCACATCCAATCGTGGCCATCAGATTTGGTTTGTGTGTTTTATTAGCCATTGATTTTAATGGTGTAGGATTCTTGTGTGCAATTTCCTGGGTGCACAATGATTGGAGGCTCTCAGCGGGGGACGTTTTATTAGGTGGACCAAGTATAATTTAAGTGTTCCATTATAGTAGAGATACTCACTGACGCTCATCTGTCCCATCCTGAGGTTTCTGAATTCTTCCTATTTCAGCTCAATTACACCCTCAGGAATATGGCGAGCCTTGAAATCTCTAACAAATTCATTCCAAGTAACAGGAGGAGCATCATCGGGTCGTGCAGCCTGATACGACTCCCACCAGGTCTGAGCTGTCCCCTGTAGCTGACCAGACGCAAATAGCACCTTCTCTAAATCACTACACTGGGTGATGTTCAACTGTTTCTCCACCGCTCGCACCCAATCATCCGCCTCCAATGGATCAGCAGCATGAGAAAACACAGGAGGGCGTCCTTTCAAGAATTCACCATGTTTGTCCCTCACATGAACAGGTGGTGGTCCTCCTGCAGGGGGGTTGTTCTGCATGTGCTGCATAAACATTTGCATCATCTGGTTCTGCGTGCTCATAAGTTCCTCCATAGTGATGGGTGGGTTAGGTTCTCCACGGCCCCTGCCACGGCCTCTACCTCCTCTAGCTCCTCTAGCTGCCATCTGTTTTCCAAAACACAGAAAACACATCTCAGTATTTTCCAGGATGATATATACAAGAGATAAGTAAATCTGAATTTTTTTCTGGACAAGCTCCAATTTCAGCGGCTCGGTAAAATGGTCTTAAATCGAGCTACAAATGTCCAACAAAGGTGATCTTTACACGGTTGGAAAGCTTATGAAATTTCCTATAACTTTCGTTAATAACACTTTTCCAGATTCTATAATTAAATTAGTCAAAACAAACCTTAACCAGAACTGTTACAGAATTCCAATCTGTGCAGTAACCTCAACTTGGAACAATTATAACTCATAGCTCATAATAGATAAAAAGGTGATTCTTGCGGGGTTGGAAAGATACAGAGGTCTAATTTTTCTCAGTAAAATTTCATAAATTTCTCATAACCAGATCCTAAGTTATTCTAGAAACATCTCAGCCTGCTCCAGAAACCAGCAAAAGACAGAAACGGAAAATAACCAGAACCCAACTAAATATTCATGAGCAAACTTAACATCCTTAACTATGGAACTTGTAGACATGCCCACAAAGCTCCAGCACACATTACAAAGATCCAAATCACACAATTTCATAATAACAATTCATCATGCACACCATCGTTCACACCACACACTTAAGATTCGACACTACTAAACTCGACTTGACTCATACTAATATCATTTTCATTACATAAGGACTTCCTAATCTTAATTGAGCTTCTCATAAATCTTGTGACGGCCTAGCTCAGCTCTTAGGTCGTCGATCTCCTTATAAGCTTGTTCCTTAAGTTCTTTTTCCTTCAGCAGCTCATCCTTCAAATCCACTTCATGAAGAGCCAACTCGCGAACTAGTTCCACCGTAGCTTGTAGAGTCAAGGATGAATCATCAGCAAGTGGTATAGTCCAAATGCCCTTGTCATGCAGAAAACAAGGAAAGTGCCTGAGCGCACCCTTCATTGTCTTGTCAGAGCGAAGACCATGGTAGAAGACAAACGCATTGTAAGCGACATCTTCCATGCTTGATTCTACAGTTGCCCGGCTTACTCGGGTGACGAACTTTGATTCCACCTTAGGCACTCTGGTAGTAAGATATATTGTCTTAACCCATAACTCAGTTTCCCAGTGAGAATTCATCAGAGGATGAATATACTCCCTGCAGCGATACTCCAGCGTGGCTTCCCAGTCGTGGTAGTAGGTATCCAACGTTCTTGTCAGCACGTCATGGAAGAAAGCATCTGCTTTGGGAAGCATGATGTGAAGCTTCATGGTCCATCCCATGGCTGGATTCTCCATTGAAGTGTCTCCCACTCTTGATTCCGCATCTGACAATTCTTGATCACCATCTTCATGGAGCTCGTTGGGTTTAAAGCGGGCAATGTACTGGGCAGCGGTCATGCGGGAAGGAGGAGACATCTACAAGATGTAGATATAGATTAGATGGAATCAATATATTTTCACAATAGAATAAGACAAAAGAAGCATAAAAATTTAGCAATTAACAAGGTGGAAGCAGTAAGCATGAAATAAGTGAAGCAAGGATGCTAATTACGACCATTCTAACTAGGCTTGCGTCCTACAGTCAACACGGCTCTGATACCAATTTGTCACACCCATTTTTAAGGACAAAAATAAGGTGTATAAATGACTCATGTGCACCCCAGGAAGCAGTCGCACACATAAGTTGACAAATTACATAGTATCATCACAGTGCTTATTACATAGCGAATGAATATTTATCACATAGTCTCAGACTTATAAGAGTAACTACTAAAAATAAATCTCCAGCGGAAGCTCCAAACACAGGGACGTAGTTGACTGGTTGACACCAAGACTAGTTAGAATGGTCGTAATTAGCATCCTTGCTTCACTTATTTCATGCTTACTGCTTCCACCTTGTTAATTGCTAAATTTTTATGCTTCTTTTGTCTTATTCTATTGTGAAAATATATTGATTCCATCTAATCTATATCTACATCTTGTAGATGTCTCCTCCTTCCCGCATGACCGCTGCCCAGTACATTGCCCGCTTTAAACCCAACGAGCTCCATGAAGATGGTGATCAAGAATTGTCAGATGCGGAATCAAGAGTGGGAGACACTTCAATGGAGAATCCAGCCATGGGATGGACCATGAAGCTTCACATCATGCTTCCCAAAGCAGATGCTTTCTTCCATGACGTGCTGACAAGAACGTTGGATACCTACTACCACGACTGGGAAGCCACGCTGGAGTATCGCTGCAGGGAGTATATTCATCCTCTGATGAATTCTCACTGGGAAACTGAGTTATGGGTTAAGACAATATATCTTACTACCAGAGTGCCTAAGGTGGAATCAAAGTTCGTCACCCGAGTAAGCCGGGCAACTGTAGAATCAAGCATGGAAGATGTCGCTTACAATGCGTTTGTCTTCTACCATGGTCTTCGCTCTGACAAGACAATGAAGGGTGCGCTCAGGCACTTTCCTTGTTTTCTGCATGACAAGGGCATTTGGACTATACCACTTGCTGATGATTCATCCTTGACTCTACAAGCTACGGTGGAACTAGTTCGCGAGTTGGCTCTTCATGAAGTGGATTTGAAGGATGAGCTGCTGAAGGAAAAAGAACTTAAGGAACAAGCTTATAAGGAGATCGACGACCTAAGAGCTGAGCTAGGCCGTCACAAGATTTATGAGAAGCTCAATTAAGATTAGGAAGTCCTTATGTAATGAAAATGATATTAGTATGAGTCAAGTCGAGTTTAGTAGTGTCGAATCTTAAGTGTGTGGTGTGAACGATGGTGTGCATGATGAATTGTTATTATGAAATTGTGTGATTTGGATCTTTGTAATGTGTGCTGGAGCTTTGTGGGCATGTCTACAAGTTCCATAGTTAAGGATGTTAAGTTTGCTCATGAATATTTAGTTGGGTTCTGGTTATTTTCCGTTTCTGTCTTTTGCTGGTTTCTGGAGCAGGCTGAGATGTTTCTAGAATAACTTAGGATCTGGTTATGAGAAATTTATGAAATTTTACTGAGAAAAATTAGACCTCTGTATCTTTCCAACCCCGCAAGAATCACCTTTTTATCTATTATGAGCTATGAGTTATAATTGTTCCAAGTTGAGGTTACTGCACAGATTGGAATTCTGTAACAGTTCTGGTTAAGGTTTGTTTTGACTAATTTAATTATAGAATCTGGAAAAGTGTTATTAACGAAAGTTATAGGAAATTTCATAAGCTTTCCAACCGTGTAAAGATCACCTTTGTTGGACATTTGTAGCTCGATTTAAGACCATTTTACCGAGCCGCTGAAATTGGAGCTTGTCCAGAAAAAAATTCAGATTTACTTATCTCTTGTATATATCATCCTGGAAAATACTGAGATGTGTTTTCTGTGTTTTGGAAAACAGATGGCAGCTAGAGGAGCTAGAGGAGGTAGAGGCCGTGGCAGGGGCCGTGGAGAACCTAACCCACCCATCACTATGGAGGAACTTATGAGCACGCAGAACCAGATGATGCAAATGTTTATGCAGCACATGCAGAACAACCCCCCTGCAGGAGGACCACCACCTGTTCATGTGAGGGACAAACATGGTGAATTCTTGAAAGGACGCCCTCCTGTGTTTTCTCATGCTGCTGATCCATTGGAGGCGGATGATTGGGTGCGAGCGGTGGAGAAACAGTTGAACATCACCCAGTGTAGTGATTTAGAGAAGGTGCTATTTGCGTCTGGTCAGCTACAGGGGACAGCTCAGACCTGGTGGGAGTCGTATCAGGCTGCACGACCCGATGATGCTCCTCCTGTTACTTGGAATGAATTTGTTAGAGATTTCAAGGCTCGCCATATTCCTGAGGGTGTAATTGAGCTGAAATAGGAAGAATTCAGAAACCTCAGGATGGGACAGATGAGCGTCAGTGAGTATCTCTACTATAATGGAACACTTAAATTATACTTGGTCCACCTAATAAAACGTCCCCCGCTGAGAGCCTCCAATCATTGTGCACCCAGGAAATTGCACACAAGAATCCTACACCATTAAAATCAATGGCTAATAAAACACACAAACCAAATCTGATGGCCACGATTGGATGTGGGAAGCCAGGCTTCTCACCCTGCTCCTTCCCACGCGGCTTCTCACCCCGCGCCCGACGCTGCAAAGCCAATCATCACCGAAGAAAAGAAGAAAAAACCGGCGTCCGTAAACTACGGCCGGGCACCGCGACAATCGCCGCCGTGCCTGCTGTGGTCGTGGGGCTGAGTGGAGGCCACGCCGATCGCCAGCCCTCAGGCGTGGCCGATCGCCGGAGGTGGGCGCAGCCGGACCAAGTGCTAGAGAACGTGTTCGAGTTCATCACCGCCGCGCGTCGAGTTCATCACCACCGCACGAGACCGCAACGCCGCCTCGCTGTGCATTTGTGTTCTTGATCCTCTACAGATCTGCAGTTCCAGCGCTAATTTCAGTGCCTTTGTTTGCATTCTTGATTGATTGATTACGGAAGGGACTATAAGTGGTGTACAGAACCAAGGATCTTGAGGAGACTGGATCAGGTTGTACGCGCATCCGGTCATCCTTGTTCGCCAGTTCCAGACACCGAGCACGCAGGCGCCAGGCGGCAGTACGTAGTGCCCTGGCTATCTACTTCTCTGCACGCGCTGCCTTAATAAATCAATCTTAATGGCCCTCAGCAAGATTGCGCCAACGCTCCAGGCACGGAGATGATTTTGGTGTGCATGTTTAATTCCCCTAGATTGCTATTCGTTTCTGTCAGAATCGAACTGCACGAACTCTGATGTTTTCTGCTTGCATTGTTGCATGGATGGGTGCCTAATTTGTGTCCTTGCCTGTTAACGATGGTTGTCTTTCATTTGTTCCCAGCTCTATAGCATGTATAATTATGCTACCATTTTGCTACTTCTATATAAAGTAGAATGCATGGACGATTTATTTTTAGTAGTTACTCTTATAAGTCTGAGACTATGTGATAAATATTCATTCGCTATGTAATAAGCACTGTGATGATACTATGTAATTTGTCAACTTATGTGTGCGACTGCTTCCTGGGGTGCACATGAGTCATTTATACACCTTATTTTTGTCCTTAAAAATGGGTGTGACAAATTGGTATCAGAGCCGTGTTGACTGTAGGACGCAAGCCTAGTTAGAATGGTCGTAATTAGCATCCTTGCTTCACTTATTTCATGCTTACTGCTTCCACCTTGTTAATTGCTAAATTTTTATGCTTCTTTTGTCTTATTCTATTGTGAAAATATATTGATTCCATCTAATCTATATCTACATCTTGTAGATGTCTCCTCCTTCCCGCATGACCGCTGCCCAGTACATTGCCCGCTTTAAACCCAACGAGCTCCATGAAGATGGTGATCAAGAATTGTCAGATGCGGAATCAAGAGTGGGAGACACTTCAATGGAGAATCCAGCCATGGGATGGACCATGAAGCTTCACATCATGCTTCCCAAAGCAGATGCTTTCTTCCATGACGTGCTGACAAGAACGTTGGATACCTACTACCACGACTGGGAAGCCACGCTGGAGTATCGCTGCAGGGAGTATATTCATCCTCTGATGAATTCTCACTGGGAAACTGAGTTATGGGTTAAGACAATATATCTTACTACCAGAGTGCCTAAGGTGGAATCAAAGTTCGTCACCCGAGTAAGCCGGGCAACTGTAGAATCAAGCATGGAAGATGTCGCTTACAATGCGTTTGTCTTCTACCATGGTCTTCGCTCTGACAAGACAATGAAGGGTGCGCTCAGGCACTTTCCTTGTTTTCTGCATGACAAGGGCATTTGGACTATACCACTTGCTGATGATTCATCCTTGACTCTACAAGCTACGGTGGAACTAGTTCGCGAGTTGGCTCTTCATGAAGTGGATTTGAAGGATGAGCTGCTGAAGGAAAAAGAACTTAAGGAACAAGCTTATAAGGAGATCGACGACCTAAGAGCTGAGCTAGGCCGTCACAAGATTTATGAGAAGCTCAATTAAGATTAGGAAGTCCTTATGTAATGAAAATGATATTAGTATGAGTCAAGTCGAGTTTAGTAGTGTCGAATCTTAAGTGTGTGGTGTGAACGATGGTGTGCATGATGAATTGTTATTATG
Source organism: Tripidium arundinaceum (assembly GCA_030439765.1). Taxonomy (NCBI): domain Eukaryota; kingdom Viridiplantae; phylum Streptophyta; class Magnoliopsida; order Poales; family Poaceae; genus Tripidium; species Tripidium arundinaceum. Next base: position 1,744 of record JAHUYU010000968.1, on the reverse strand, counting down.
AAATTGTGTGATTTGGATCTTTGTAATGTGTGCTGGAGCTTTGTGGGCATGTCTACAAGTTCCATAGTTAAGGATGTTAAGTTTGCTCATGAATATTTAGTTGGGTTCTGGTTATTTTCCGTTTCTGTCTTTTGCTGGTTTCTGGAGCAGGCTGAGATGTTTCTAGAATAACTTAGGATCTGGTTATGAGAAATTTATGAAATTTTACTGAGAAAAATTAGACCTCTGTATCTTTCCAACCCCGCAAGAATCACCTTTTTATCTATTATGAGCTATGAGTTATAATTGTTCCAAGTTGAGGTTACTGCACAGATTGGAATTCTGTAACAGTTCTGGTTAAGGTTTGTTTTGACTAATTTAATTATAGAATCTGGAAAAGTGTTATTAACGAAAGTTATAGGAAATTTCATAAGCTTTCCAACCGTGTAAAGATCACCTTTGTTGGACATTTGTAGCTCGATTTAAGACCATTTTACCGAGCCGCTGAAATTGGAGCTTGTCCAGAAAAAAATTCAGATTTACTTATCTCTTGTATATATCATCCTGGAAAATACTGAGATGTGTTTTCTGTGTTTTGGAAAACAGATGGCAGCTAGAGGAGCTAGAGGAGGTAGAGGCCGTGGCAGGGGCCGTGGAGAACCTAACCCACCCATCACTATGGAGGAACTTATGAGCACGCAGAACCAGATGATGCAAATGTTTATGCAGCACATGCAGAACAACCCCCCTGCAGGAGGACCACCACCTGTTCATGTGAGGGACAAACATGGTGAATTCTTGAAAGGACGCCCTCCTGTGTTTTCTCATGCTGCTGATCCATTGGAGGCGGATGATTGGGTGCGAGCGGTGGAGAAACAGTTGAACATCACCCAGTGTAGTGATTTAGAGAAGGTGCTATTTGCGTCTGGTCAGCTACAGGGGACAGCTCAGACCTGGTGGGAGTCGTATCAGGCTGCACGACCCGATGATGCTCCTCCTGTTACTTGGAATGAATTTGTTAGAGATTTCAAGGCTCGCCATATTCCTGAGGGTGTAATTGAGCTGAAATAGGAAGAATTCAGAAACCTCAGGATGGGACAGATGAGCGTCAGTGAGTATCTCTACTATAATGGAACACTTAAATTATACTTGGTCCACCTAATAAAACGTCCCCCGCTGAGAGCCTCCAATCATTGTGCACCCAGGAAATTGCACACAAGAATCCTACACCATTAAAATCAATGGCTAATAAAACACACAAACCAAATCTGATGGCCACGATTGGATGTGGGAAGCCAGGCTTCTCACCCTGCTCCTTCCCACGCGGCTTCTCACCCCGCGCCCGACGCTGCAAAGCCAATCATCACCGAAGAAAAGAAGAAAAAACCGGCGTCCGTAAACTACGGCCGGGCACCGCGACAATCGCCGCCGTGCCTGCTGTGGTCGTGGGGCTGAGTGGAGGCCACGCCGATCGCCAGCCCTCAGGCGTGGCCGATCGCCGGAGGTGGGCGCAGCCGGACCAAGTGCTAGAGAACGTGTTCGAGTTCATCACCGCCGCGCGTCGAGTTCATCACCACCGCACGAGACCGCAACGCCGCCTCGCTGTGCATTTGTGTTCTTGATCCTCTACAGATCTGCAGTTCCAGCGCTAATTTCAGTGCCTGTCGTCTCTGCCATTAAGATTGATTTATTAAGGCAGCGCGTGCAGAGAAGTAGATAGCCAGGGCACTACGTACTGCCGCCTGGCGCCTGCGTGCTCGGTGTC
>JAHUYU010003496.1:0-13388 GCA_030439765.1 Tripidium arundinaceum | reverse complement strand
TGGCAAAAAGATAAGGGCTCAAAGCTGACTCTTGGTGCAGTCCTATTCTAATAGGAAAAACATTGGTGTCAGCATCGCTTGTCCAAACACTTGTCACAACATTATCGTACATATCCTTGATAAGGGTAATATACTTTATTGGGATTTTATGCTTTTCTAAGGCTCACCACATAACATTCTGCGGTATCTTAAAGTAGGCCTTCTCTAAGTCAATGAACACCATATGCAAGTCTTTCTTTTGCTCCCTGTATCTCTCCATAAGTTATCGTACCAAGAAGATAGTTTCTATGGTCGACCTCCCAGGCATGAAACCAAACTGATTTTTTGTCACGCTTGTCATTCTTCGTAAGCGGTGTTCAATGACTCTCTCTAATAGCTTCATCGTATGGCTTGTCAGTTTAATCCCCCGGTAATTAGTACAACTTTGAATATCCCACTTATTCTTGAAGATCGGTACTAATATACTCCGCGTCCATTCTTCGGGCATCTTGTTTACCCAAAAAATGAGGTTGAAAAGCTTAGTTAGTCATACAATTGCTATGTCTCCAAGGCATCTCCACATCTCAATAGGAATACCATCAGGACCCATTGTCTTGCCTCCTTTCATCCTTTTTAAAGTCTTCTTAACCTCAGACTCCTGAATCCTTCGTACAAAACATCTGTTGGCATCATCAAAGGAGTTGTCCAGCTCAATGGAAGAGCTCTCACCTCCTCCATTGAACAGCTGGTCGAAGTACTCTCGCCATCTATTCTTGATCTCATCGTCCTTCACCAGAAGTCAATCTGCCCCATCCTTTATGCATTTGACTTATAGGCTGTTCGGTTAGTATGTTTTTGGCTGATTTCGGCTGTTTTAATAATGTTCTGTGAGGGAGAATAAGCTGAAAGTAGTTCAAGCGAACAACACCTTAGTTGACATCCTTCGTCTTCCTCTCACGGATCTTGGCCATCTTATAGATGTATCTTTCTCCTTCCTTCGTGTTTAACCACTAGTAGAGGTCCTCATACGCTTCGCTTCTCCTTCTCCTTGATAGCCTTCTGAACATCCTTGTTCCACCACCAGGTATCTTTCGCTTCGCTTTTACTTCCCCTCGTCACCCCAAACTCCTCGGAAGCCACCTTTCAATTGCAAGTCGCCATCTTTATCCACATATTGTTTGCATCACCTCTTTCCTCCCAAGAGTTCTCTTTAATTACCCTCTCCTTAAAAGCTTGAGCCGCTTCCCTCTGAGTTACCACCACTTCGTTCTAACGACTTTAGCGCGCTTATCCCGCTGGACACGTATTCGGAAGCGGAAATCAGCCACCAAAAGCTTATGTTGAGGGACAACACTCTCTCCAGATATCACCTTACAACCTAGGCAAGCACGCCTGTCTTCTCTTCTCGAGAGGATGAAATCGATCTGGCTAGAGTGTTGGCCACTACTAAAGGTCACTAGATGGGATTCCCTCTTTTTAAAGAGAGTGTTAGCTACGATCATGTTGTAGGCTAGAGCAAAGCTTAAGACATCCTCTCCTTCTTGATTCCTGATTCCATAACCAAAGCCTCCATGCACCTCCTCGAAATCTATGTTAGATGTACCCACGTGGCTATTGAGGTCTCCTTCTATAAAGAGTTTCTCACCAATAGGTACACTTCTAATCATGTCCTCCAGGCCTTCCCAGAATTCCCTCTTGGAGCTCTCATTGTGGCCTACTTGAGGGGCATACGCGCTGATAACATTGAGAACTAAGTCCCCAACGACCAGTTTGACCAGGATAATCCGGTCCCCTTGTCTCTTGACGTCTACCACTCCATACTTGAGGCTCTTGTCGATCAAGATGCCTACTCCATTTTTATTTGTAGTTGTCCCCATGTACCACAGCTTGAAGCCGGTATCCTTCACCTCCTTCGCCTTCTGTCCTTTCCATTTGGTTTCTTGGACGCAAAGGATATTAAATATAAAAAATATGTATAATGTTTCTTCTTAACATAAACATTACAGGAGAGACGCTTTTACTATCTCCTCTGAAATGGAGACTTTTCTTGTTATTATTGCCACTATTTTCAAGAGGCGACTATGAATGGTAATTTTGGAATTTTGAAGCTCAATATTTTAGCATCGGTTACATACACAAATCACAACAGGATGATAACATTTTCGACAATGAGTTTGGTCATCTCATTCCATGTGAATATGCTAATCATTAATGTTTAGAACGGAAGGAATGCATGCACATGACTCATACTGCTTTTTAACGTAGGCTGAAGAATATCACTTGAGTTACAATAGGCTAAAGATTCATTTCGAGACTCTACTTTCTAGTAGTAGGTATTTAATGTTGAAAGCTCGTTTTCTTATGCAAAAGTCTGATCACTTTGTACTGTAGCCCATTCCAGGCCGGAAGGTATCATAGCCTTGTAATTGAGAAGGATAGTTTCCCGCATGATACCCTGGAAATTATTGCATGGACAGATGATGGGTTGATCATGGCTGCTCGCCACAGGACATACAAACATATTCAGGTTTGTTCACATTTAACAACAAAATGTGAAACATCATTTCACATCATGTAATATGGAAATTTGCTACTGTGTTTATAAGTTGCTTGCCTAGGTTGTAAGGTGATATCTGGAGAGAGTGTTGTCCCTCAACATAAGCTTTTGGTGGCTGATTTCCGCTTCCGAATACGTGTCCAGCGGGATAAGCGCGCTAAAGTCGTTAGAACGAAGTGGTGGTAACTCAGAGGGAAGCGGCTCAAGCTTTTAAGGAGAGGGTAATTAAAGAGAACTCTTGGGAGGAAAGAGGTGATGCAAACAATATGTGGATAAAGATGGCGACTTGCAATTGAAAGGTGGCTTCCGAGGAGTTTGGGGTGACGAGGGGAAGTAAAAGCGAAGCGAAAGATACCTGGTCTCCCTAAATCAGAATGAAGTCTTTGCTGAGAGTTGTGTCATTGGACCTGTCATCCTGAAGCTTCCTTTTTGGTGCCATGACAAAGGCAGACTTGCTTCTTATTGTTCCATTATTAGCTTTGCCACAAAGGAAACATTGTTGAACCATCTTTGTTTGCTTATTAGCTTTTATTAATAAGCAACCTAGAAGTTACATATAGGTAACAAAGCTAGTTTGTCTTGTTCTCTATTCGGAGCATCCATTTAGGTTACTGCAACAACAACAACAACATAAAACAAAGCCTTTCAGTCCCAAACAAGTTGGGGGGCTAGAGATGAGACCCATAAGATCTTGAAAAACTAGTTATGGTTCTGGCACGTGTATAGCTAACTTCCACGCATCCCTGTTCATTGCTAGTTTTTTGGTGATATTCCAGTCCTTCAGATCCCTCTTTACAGACTTCTCCATATCAAGTTTGGTCTACTACGACCTCTTTTGACATCCGCACGCTTTATTCTTCCGCTATGTATAGGCGCTTTTGAGGGCTTGTGTTGTATGTGCCTAAACCATTTCAAACGATGTTGGACAAACTTCTTTTCAATTGGTGCTACATCAACTCTATCACATATGTCATCATTCCGGACCCGATCCTTTCTTATATGGCCACACATCCATCTCAGCATGCGCATCTCCGCTACACTCAACCGTTGGACATGTCGCCTTTTAGTTGGCTAACATTCTGCGCCATACAACATCGTCAGTCTAATTGCCGTCCTATAGAACCTGCCTTTTAGTTTTTGTGGCACTCTCTTATCATAGAGGACGCCGGAAACTTGGCGCCACTTCATCCATCTGGCTTTGATTCGATGGCTCACATCTTTATTGATTTTACCATCCTTCTGCAGCATCGACCTCAAATATCGAAAGGTATCCTTCTGAGGTATCACCTGCCCGTCAAGGCAAACCCCATCCTTCTCGTGCCTAGTAGTACTAAAATCGCACATCATGTACTCAGTTTTAGTTCTACTAAGCCTAAAACCCTTCGACTCCAAAGTCTGTCTCCACAGCTTTAACTTTCCATTAACCCCCGTTCGACTATCATCGACTAGTGCCACATCATCTACAAAGAGCATACGCTATGGGATATCACCTTGTATATCCCTTGTGACCTTATCCATCACCAAGGCAAAAAGATAAGGGCTCAAAGCTGACTCTTGGTGCAGTCCTATTCTAATAGGAAAAACATTGGTGTCAGCATCGCTTGTCCAAACACTTGTCACAACATTATCGTACATATCCTTGATAAGGGTAATATACTTTATTGGGATTTTATGCTTTTCTAAGGCTCACCACATAACATTCTGCGGTATCTTAAAGTAGGCCTTCTCTAAGTCAATGAACACCATATGCAAGTCTTTCTTTTGCTCCCTGTATCTCTCCATAAGTTATCGTACCAAGAAGATAGTTTCTATGGTCGACCTCCCAGGCATGAAACCAAACTGATTTTTTGTCACGCTTGTCATTCTTCGTAAGCGGTGTTCAATGACTCTCTCTAATAGCTTCATCGTATGGCTTGTCAGTTTAATCCCCCGGTAATTAGTACAACTTTGAATATCCCACTTATTCTTGAAGATCGGTACTAATATACTCCGCGTCCATTCTTCGGGCATCTTGTTTACCCAAAAAATGAGGTTGAAAAGCTTAGTTAGTCATACAATTGCTATGTCTCCAAGGCATCTCCACATCTCAATAGGAATACCATCAGGACCCATTGTCTTGCCTCCTTTCATCCTTTTTAAAGTCTTCTTAACCTCAGACTCCTGAATCCTTCGTACAAAACATCTGTTGGCATCATCAAAGGAGTTGTCCAGCTCAATGGAAGAGCTCTCACCTCCTCCATTGAACAGCTGGTCGAAGTACTCTCGCCATCTATTCTTGATCTCATCGTCCTTCACCAGAAGTCAATCTGCCCCATCCTTTATGCATTTGACTTATAGGCTGTTCGGTTAGTATGTTTTTGGCTGATTTCGGCTGTTTTAATAATGTTCTGTGAGGGAGAATAAGCTGAAAGTAGTTCAAGCGAACAACACCTTAGTTGACATCCTTCGTCTTCCTCTCACGGATCTTGGCCATCTTATAGATGTATCTTTCTCCTTCCTTCGTGTTTAACCACTAGTAGAGGTCCTCATACGCTTCGCTTCTCCTTCTCCTTGATAGCCTTCTGAACATCCTTGTTCCACCACCAGGTATCTTTCGCTTCGCTTTTACTTCCCCTCGTCACCCCAAACTCCTCGGAAGCCACCTTTCAATTGCAAGTCGCCATCTTTATCCACATATTGTTTGCATCACCTCTTTCCTCCCAAGAGTTCTCTTTAATTACCCTCTCCTTAAAAGCTTGAGCCGCTTCCCTCTGAGTTACCACCACTTCGTTCTAACGACTTTAGCGCGCTTATCCCGCTGGACACGTATTCGGAAGCGGAAATCAGCCACCAAAAGCTTATGTTGAGGGACAACACTCTCTCCAGATATCACCTTACAACCTAGGCAAGCAACTTATAAACACAGTAGCAAATTTCCATATTACATGATGTGAAATGATGTTTCACATTTTGTTGTTAAATGTGAACAAACCTGAATATGTTTGTATGTCCTGTGGCGAGCAGCCATGATCAACCCATCATCTGTCCATGCAATAATTTCCAGGGTATCATGCGGGAAACTATCCTTCTCAATTACAAGGCTATGATACCTTCCGGCCTGGAATGGGCTACAGTACAAAGTGATCAGACTTTTGCATAAGAAAACGAGCTTTCAACATTAAATACCTACTACTAGAAAGTAGAGTCTCGAAATGAATCTTTAGCCTATTGTAACTCAAGTGATATTCTTCAGCCTACGTTAAAAAGCAGTATGAGTCATGTGCATGCATTCCTTCCGTTCTAAACATTAATGATTAGCATATTCACATGGAATGAGATGACCAAACTCATTGTCGAAAATGTTATCATCCTGTTGTGATTTGTGTATGTAACCGATGCTAAAATATTGAGCTTCAAAATTCCAAAATTACCATTCATAGTCGCCTCTTGAAAATAGTGGCAATAATAACAAGAAAAGTCTCCATTTCAGAGGAGATAGTAAAAGCGTCTCTCCTGTAATGTTTATGTTAAGAAGAAACATTATACATATTTTTTATATTTAATATCCTTTGCGTCCAAGAAACCAAATGGAAAGGACAGAAGGCGAAGGAGGTGAAGGATACCGGCTTCAAGCTGTGGTACATGGGGACAACTACAAATAAAAATGGAGTAGGCATCTTGATCGACAAGAGCCTCAAGTATGGAGTGGTAGACGTCAAGAGACAAGGGGACCGGATTATCCTGGTCAAACTGGTCGTTGGGGACTTAGTTCTCAATGTTATCAGCGCGTATGCCCCTCAAGTAGGCCACAATGAGAGCTCCAAGAGGGAATTCTGGGAAGGCCTGGAGGACATGATTAGAAGTGTACCTATTGGTGAGAAACTCTTTATAGAAGGAGACCTCAATAGCCACGTGGGTACATCTAACATAGATTTCGAGGAGGTGCATGGAGGCTTTGGTTATGGAATCAGGAATCAAGAAGGAGAGGATGTCTTAAGCTTTGCTCTAGCCTACAACATGATCGTAGCTAACACTCTCTTTAAAAAGAGGGAATCCCATCTAGTGACCTTTAGTAGTGGCCAACACTCTAGCCAGATCGATTTCATCCTCTCGAGAAGAGAAGACAGGCGTGCTTGCCTAGGTTGTAAGGTGATATCTGGAGAGAGTGTTGTCCCTCAACATAAGCTTTTGGTGGCTGATTTCCGCTTCCGAATACGTGTCCAGCGGGATAAGCGCGCTAAAGTCGTTAGAACGAAGTGGTGGTAACTCAGAGGGAAGCGGCTCAAGCTTTTAAGGAGAGGGTAATTAAAGAGAACTCTTGGGAGGAAAGAGGTGATGCAAACAATATGTGGATAAAGATGGCGACTTGCAATTGAAAGGTGGCTTCCGAGGAGTTTGGGGTGACGAGGGGAAGTAAAAGCGAAGCGAAAGATACCTGGTGGTGGAACAAGGATGTTCAGAAGGCTATCAAGGAGAAGGAGAAGCGAAGCGTATGAGGACCTCTACTAGTGGTTAAACACGAAGGAAGGAGAAAGATACATCTATAAGATGGCCAAGATCCGTGAGAGGAAGACGAAGGATGTCAACTAAGGTGTTGTTCGCTTGAACTACTTTCAGCTTATTCTCCCTCACAGAACATTATTAAAACAGCCGAAATCAGCCAAAAACATACTAACCGAACAGCCTATAAGTCAAATGCATAAAGGATGGGGCAGATTGACTTCTGGTGAAGGACGATGAGATCAAGAATAGATGGCGAGAGTACTTCGACCAGCTGTTCAATGGAGGAGGTGAGAGCTCTTCCATTGAGCTGGACAACTCCTTTGATGATGCCAACAGATGTTTTGTACGAAGGATTCAGGAGTCTGAGGTTAAGAAGACTTTAAAAAGGATGAAAGGAGGCAAGACAATGGGTCCTGATGGTATTCCTATTGAGATGTGGAGATGCCTTGGAGACATAGCAATTGTATGACTAACTAAGCTTTTCAACCTCATTTTTTGGGTAAACAAGATGCCCGAAGAATGGACGCGGAGTATATTAGTACCGATCTTCAAGAATAAGTGGGATATTCAAAGTTGTACTAATTACCGGGGGATTAAACTGACAAGCCATACGATGAAGCTATTAGAGAGAGTCATTGAACACCGCTTACGAAGAATGACAAGCGTGACAAAAAATCAGTTTGGTTTCATGCCTGGGAGGTCGACCATAGAAACTATCTTCTTGGTACGATAACTTATGGAGAGATACAGGGAGCAAAAGAAAGACTTGCATATGGTGTTCATTGACTTAGAGAAGGCCTACTTTAAGATACCGCAGAATGTTATGTGGTGAGCCTTAGAAAAGCATAAAATCCCAATAAAGTATATTACCCTTATCAAGGATATGTACGATAATGTTGTGACAAGTGTTTGGACAAGCGATGCTGACACCAATGTTTTTCCTATTAGAATAGGACTGCACCAAGAGTCAGCTTTGAGCCCTTATCTTTTTGCCTTGGTGATGGATAAGGTCACAAGGGATATACAAGGTGATATCCCATAGCGTATGCTCTTTGTAGATGATGTGGCACTAGTCGATGATAGTCGAACGGGGGTTAATGGAAAGTTAAAGCTGTGGAGACAGACTTTGGAGTCGAAGGGTTTTAGGCTTAGTAGAACTAAAACTGAGTACATGATGTGCGATTTTAGTACTACTAGGCACGAGAAGGATGGGGTTTGCCTTGACGGGCAGGTGATACCTCAGAAGGATACCTTTCGATATTTGAGGTCGATGCTGCAGAAGGATGGTAAAATCAATAAAGATGTGAGCCATCGAATCAAAGCCAGATGGATGAAGTGGCGCCAAGTTTCCGGCGTCCTCTATGATAAGAGAGTGCCACAAAAACTAAAAGGCAGGTTCTATAGGACGGCAATTAGACTGACGATGTTGTATGGCGCAGAATGTTAGCCAACTAAAAGGCGACATGTCCAACGGTTGAGTGTAGCGGAGATGCGCATGCTGAGATGGATGTGTGGCCATATAAGAAAGGATCGGGTCCGGAATGATGACATATGTGATAGAGTTGATGTAGCACCAATTGAAAAGAAGTTTGTCCAACATCGTTTGAAATGGTTTAGGCACATACAACACAAGCCCTCAAAAGCGCCTATACATAGCGGAAGAATAAAGCGTGCGGATGTCAAAAGAGGTCGTAGTAGACCAAACTTGATATGGGAGAAGTCTGTAAAGAGGGATCTGAAGGACTGGAATATCACCAAAAAACTAGCAATGAACAGGGATGCGTGGAAGTTAGCTATACACGTGCCAGAACCATAACTAGTTTTTCAAGATCTTATGGGTCTCATCTCTAGCCCCCCAACTTGTTTGGGACTGAAAGGCTTTGTTTTATGTTGTTGTTGTTGTTGCAGTAACCTAAATGGATGCTCCGAATAGAGAACAAGACAAACTAGCTTTGTTACCTATATGTAACTTCTAGGTTGCTTATTAATAAAAGCTAATAAGCAAACAAAGATGGTTCAACAATGTTTCCTTTGTGGCAAAGCTAATAATGGAACAATAAGAAGCAAGTCTGCCTTTGTCATGGCACCAAAAAGGAAGCTTCAGGATGACAGGTCCAATGACACAACTCTCAGCAAAGACTTCATTCTGATTTAGGGAGACCAAGTTCTACATTGCCAACATAGTTTTTATTGGATTGCCAAGCTAATTGTACCATAGTGAAGTATCTTTTTAATTAAAAAAACACACTCCACATTTGCACTAAACCAAACTTTTATGCTCCTAAATCATGTTTCATCACTTCACATTTTGCACTTAGCATGACTGTTTTGAGCTTATTGCCTATGGCCCTAATTAGTAGGCTACTTACATTGTAATCTGGTCTAAATTGTATTAACTTTTAACTTTTCTAGGGAAATAAATGGGTGGGCCAAACACAAGATGGTAAGTTGTATGCCAATTAAACCCGATGGAAGGGAAGACTTAATAAAGGATCTTACTTTGGAAGATCAGAAAACAGAGTTCCATCAAGCTCTCACTGATATAATCTCTCTTATGGATTGTACTGATTACTGAAGTTTCCTAACATTTGTCTATATGCAGTACATGGGAGAGGTTGGAGCTAATTTTGAGGTTTATCGCAATGATGAGATCACTGTGGAAGAAATTATGAAGTTGGTAACCGTTCCTTCCTATATAAAGTTCCACAAGTTTACATGTTGAATTCTCTTGATAATATCACCTGCAGCATGTTGCTTGCTCTACAGGATTTCTCCTAGAGGAATACTTATTTCCCCAGGCCCTGGTCAGCATTTTTCTGTACTAATTCCATTCCTTGATGCTAACAAATGAGATGCTACTGAACATAGCCTTAACATCTACTGTATTTTTTTTAGGATGCCTATAAATTCTTTTTTTAAAATATATTGAATGACAGGCACTCCTCAAGATTCAGGAATATCCTTGCAAACGGTTACAGAGCTTGGGCCCTCTATACCGTTGTTTGGGGTTTGCATGGGTTTACAATGCAGTGGAGAGGCATTTGGAGGTTTGTATATGCACAAGTTCATCAATTGAGTAGTATCTTTATTCTTCAAACCTGTCTTATTTTCTTGTTTTATGTTTGTAGGGAAGGTTGTCCGATCCCCTTATGGCGTTGTGCATGGAAAGGGCTCCCTTGTTCATTATGATGACGAGCTTGATGGAACTCTGTTTTCTGATCTTCCAAAGTAAGATCCTTTATTAAGTCTTCCCTTCCATCGGGTTTAATTGGCATACAACTTACCATCTTGTGTTTGGCCCACCCATTTATTTCCCTAGAAAAGTTAAAAGTTAATACAATTTAGACCAGATTACAATGTAAGTAGCCTACTAATTAGGGCCATAGGCAATAAGCTCAAAACAGTCATGCTAAGTGCAAAATGTGAAGTGATGAAACATGATTTAGGAGCATAAAAGTTTGGTTTAGTGCAAATGTGGAGTGTGTTTTTTTAATTAAAAAGATACTTCACTATGGTACAATTAGCTTGGCAATCCAATAAAAACTATGTTGGCAATGTAGAACTTGGTCTCCCTAAATCAGAATGAAGTCTTTGCTGAGAGTTGTGTCATTGGACCTGTCATCCTGAAGCTTCCTTTTTGGTGCCATGACAAAGGCAGACTTGCTTCTTATTGTTCCATTATTAGCTTTGCCACAAAGGAAACATTGTTGAACCATAACTAGTTTTTCAAGATCTTATGGGTCTCATCTCTAGCCCCCCAACTTGTTTGGGACTGAAAGGCTTTGTTTTATGTTGTTGTTGTTGTTGCAGTAACCTAAATGGATGCTCCGAATAGAGAACAAGACAAACTAGCTTTGTTACCTATATGTAACTTCTAGGTTGCTTATTAATAAAAGCTAATAAGCAAACAAAGATGGTTCAACAATGTTTCCTTTGTGGCAAAGCTAATAATGGAACAATAAGAAGCAAGTCTGCCTTTGTCATGGCACCAAAAAGGAAGCTTCAGGATGACAGGTCCAATGACACAACTCTCAGCAAAGACTTCATTCTGATTTAGGGAGACCAAGTTCTACATTGCCAACATAGTTTTTATTGGATTGCCAAGCTAATTGTACCATAGTGAAGTATCTTTTTAATTAAAAAAACACACTCCACATTTGCACTAAACCAAACTTTTATGCTCCTAAATCATGTTTCATCACTTCACATTTTGCACTTAGCATGACTGTTTTGAGCTTATTGCCTATGGCCCTAATTAGTAGGCTACTTACATTGTAATCTGGTCTAAATTGTATTAACTTTTAACTTTTCTAGGGAAATAAATGGGTGGGCCAAACACAAGATGGTAAGTTGTATGCCAATTAAACCCGATGGAAGGGAAGACTTAATAAAGGATCTTACTTTGGAAGATCAGAAAACAGAGTTCCATCAAGCTCGTCATCATAATGAACAAGGGAGCCCTTTCCATGCACAACGCCATAAGGGGATCGGACAACCTTCCCTACAAACATAAAACAAGAAAATAAGACAGGTTTGAAGAATAAAGATACTACTCAATTGATGAACTTGTGCATATACAAACCTCCAAATGCCTCTCCAATGCATTGTAAACCCATGCAAACCCCAAACAACGGTATAGAGGGCCCAAGCTCTGTAACCGTTTGCAAGGATATTCCTGAATCTTGAGGAGTGCCTGTCATTCAATATATTTTAAAAAAAGAATTTATAGGCATCCTAAAAAAAATACAGTAGATGTTAAGGCTATGTTCAGTAGCATCTCATTTGTTAGCATCAAGGAATGGAATTAGTACAGAAAAATGCTGACCAGGGCCTGGGGAAATAAGTATTCCTCTAGGAGAAATCCTGTAGAGCAAGCAACATGCTGCAGGTGATATTATCAAGAGAATTCAACATGTAAACTTGTGGAACTTTATATAGGAAGGAACGGTTACCAACTTCATAATTTCTTCCACAGTGATCTCATCATTGCGATAAACCTCAAAATTAGCTCCAACCTCTCCCATGTACTGCATATAGACAAATGTTAGGAAACTTCAGTAATCAGTACAATCCATAAGAGAGATTATATCAGTGAGAGCTTGATGGAACTCTGTTTTCTGATCTTCCAAAGTAAGATCCTTTATTAAGTCTTCCCTTCCATCGGGTTTAATTGGCATACAACTTACCATCTTGTGTTTGGCCCACCCATTTATTTCCCTAGAAAAGTTAAAAGTTAATACAATTTAGACCAGATTACAATGTAAGTAGCCTACTAATTAGGGCCATAGGCAATAAGCTCAAAACAGTCATGCTAAGTGCAAAATGTGAAGTGATGAAACATGATTTAGGAGCATAAAAGTTTGGTTTAGTGCAAATGTGGAGTGTGTTTTTTTAATTAAAAAGATACTTCACTATGGTACAATTAGCTTGGCAATCCAATAAAAACTATGTTGGCAATGTAGAACTTGGTCTCCCTAAATCAGAATGAAGTCTTTGCTGAGAGTTGTGTCATTGGACCTGTCATCCTGAAGCTTCCTTTTTGGTGCCATGACAAAGGCAGACTTGCTTCTTATTGTTCCATTATTAGCTTTGCCACAAAGGAAACATTGTTGAACCATCTTTGTTTGCTTATTAGCTTTTATTAATAAGCAACCTAGAAGTTACATATAGGTAACAAAGCTAGTTTGTCTTGTTCTCTATTCGGAGCATCCATTTAGGTTACTGCAACAACAACAACAACATAAAACAAAGCCTTTCAGTCCCAAACAAGTTGGGGGGCTAGAGATGAGACCCATAAGATCTTGAAAAACTAGTTATGGTTCTGGCACGTGTATAGCTAACTTCCACGCATCCCTGTTCATTGCTAGTTTTTTGGTGATATTCCAGTCCTTCAGATCCCTCTTTACAGACTTCTCCCATATCAAGTTTGGTCTACTACGACCTCTTTTGACATCCGCACGCTTTATTCTTCCGCTATGTATAGGCGCTTTTGAGGGCTTGTGTTGTATGTGCCTAAACCATTTCAAACGATGTTGGACAAACTTCTTTTCAATTGGTGCTACATCAACTCTATCACATATGTCATCATTCCGGACCCGATCCTTTCTTATATGGCCACACATCCATCTCAGCATGCGCATCTCCGCTACACTCAACCGTTGGACATGTCGCCTTTTAGTTGGCTAACATTCTGCGCCATACAACATCGTCAGTCTAATTGCCGTCCTATAGAACCTGCCTTTTAGTTTTTGTGGCACTCTCTTATCATAGAGGACGCCGGAAACTTGGCGCCACTTCATCCATCTGGCTTTGATTCGATGGCTCACATCTTTATTGATTTTACCATCCTTCTGCAGCATCGACCTCAAAT
>JAHUYU010002703.1:0-17362 GCA_030439765.1 Tripidium arundinaceum | reverse complement strand
TTTCATACCGCCAACTTGTATTAAAAATGGAGAAAAACACATATTTTACATGCATATGTCTTTGGTATTTACCTAGTTCCACATGTATTGGAAGATTACTATTTTGCAGGACTTAAGTGTGGAATTAGTGTAAAACTCAGGAAAATGCGCAATCAACAAAGCGTATTCACGCGGCCCAAGTTGGAGAATGTGAAGAAGGCCAAATCCACGACGCCAACCAGGGCCAATACCCAACATAGAAGTGATCCAGACCCATCAGGGAGCCCACTAGACAAAGTCGGTGGCGAGAGGTGGCAGCCAGGGTACGGCTGACCCCCTGGTGCGGCCGGCCCCTGGTGACGTGTATCGGGCCCATCCTTCGCATGGCGGTTCCTATCGCGGTGCTAAAGACGGTGCCATGGGTTACCAAGATTATATGTCCACAAACCGTCCTTTAGGCACTATAAAAAGCAGCCCCGCTCTCCTCTGTAATTAAGTTTTCACACATTCAGGCAATACAACTCCGGAGCTCTCTAGTTTTAGTTTATCATTTTAGTTCTAGTTTAGATCTAGAGCAGAGCTTCAAGTTGCAAGGAGGAGAAGAACATCTTGGCTGATCTTGGTATGAATAAATCTAGTTCTAGTTCCATCTTGTTCTTGTTCTCTACTTATATTTATAGTATTGTTCTTGAATTAGAGCCTAGTTCTTCATTCATGTTCTTCGTATTAGAACTAGTTCTTAGTTCGAGTATCTTGATCATGATGTCATGATGATTAGAACTTTGATCTTAATTAAACATATAATTAGTATGATCGTGTTTAGACTAATCTCTAGATGGTGGTTTATCAAGTCTTCGGATTTGCATATGTTCTTTACCTGTCGATCCGTAGGGTCGGGGACCCGGGGGAGCATATGTAGTTTTCGTGTATGCAAGTGTGGTACTTGGATATAAGGGAATGGGTAATTGCACTTCGTACTCCACGGTAGTAGGGTAGGCGGCAGGTGGTGATAGCCCTATCCATCGCTCGTATTCCCCCACGTTCGGGTATGGTGTAGGACTCTAAAGCGATGTGGGGAGCTGGCATACCAGACCTTAGGCATTCTCCCGATCCATCTAGATGTGAAGCTGACCATGTTTATATTAATTGTATGACTTGCTAGAATTTTTGACAATAACTATAATAGATTGTTCTACTTAGGATTATTCTTTTATTCTTTATTCTTTTATTTAATTGTCTTCTTTTACCTTTGATAGAGATGCTCATATATGCCTGTGTGAACTTCACTATCCTTGAAATTATCAATGTTTTACTTACCCCTGATGAACAATTGATTATTATGCTATATTATTAACATTGAGCTATCCAATATCCATGATTAGCTATTGCCTTCCCATGGAAAAATATAAATAACGATACCCTGAATACTTTGGGTGAAATGCTACAATGATAGATCTGTGCTTGTGCAGATTGAATAGAGCCTGAACTATTAGTGTATTTGTTAGCATTATTATCTATGAATGGTTGAAATGCTACATTCATAGTGATGATGTTAAGAGAGACACTCGACTCCAAGCGGTCGGCGGGATCTTTTGTGCCTATAGAGAACACCAAGGAGGTCCTCATCGATCCCAGCTGCTCCGAGGGCAAGGTGGTGCGCATCGGCACCAGCCTTTCCCCCAAATAGGAAAGCATGCTCGTCGACTTCCTCCACGCGAACAACGACGTTTTCGCATGGAAACCCTCGGATATGCCGGGCGTTCCAAGGGAAGTCATCGAGCACTCCTTGAACATCAAGCCGAACTCCAAGCCAGTGAAGCAGCGTTTGCGCGCTTCTATGAGGAAAAGCGCAAGGCAATCGGCAAGGAGGTTGCAAAGGTTTTGGCGGCCGGTTTCATCAAGGAGGTGTGTCATCCCGAGTGGTTAGCCAACCCCATTCTTGTAAAAAAGAAGAATGGGAAATGGAGAATGTGTGTTGACTACACTGGTCTCAACAAAGCATGCCCTAAGGATCCGTTTCCTTTACCACACATAGATCAAGTGGTCGACTCGACCTCGGGGTGCGAAACCCTCTGCTTCCTCAATGCGTATTCCGGCTACCACCAAATAGTGATGAAAGAGGTCGATCAACTCGCGATCTCGTTCATCACCCCCTTCGGATCATACTGTTATGTCACTATGCCGTTCGGCCTGCTGAAGAACGCCGAGGCAACATACCAGCGTTGCATGCTCATGTGTTTTGGTGAACTCATCGGAGACCATCGAAGCCTATGTGGACAACATCGTAGTCAAGTCCAAGAAGACCGACCAGCTAGTGGCCGACCTTGAAAAGACCTTCACCAAACTCCGAGCGAATGGCATCAAGGTTAATCCCGAGAAGTGCGTCTTTGGGGTTCCGAGGGGCATGCTGCTCGGGTTCATTGTCTCTGAGCGCGGCATCAAAGCCAATCCGAAGAAGATTTCTGCCATCATGAGGATGGGCCCGATCCAGAACATAAAGGGGGTGCAGCGGATCATTGGGTGCCTCGCAGCGCTTAGCCGTTTCATTTCATACCTCGGCGAACGAGGTCTCCCCCTTTACCGTCTTCTGAAGAAGACCAACCGATTTGTGTGGACCGCGGAGGCCCAGGAAGCGCTCGACAAAGTCAAACAGCTCTTGACGAGGGCTCTGACCTTGGTCCCGCCAACCGAGCACGAGCCGCTCTTGCTCTACGTCGCGGCGACCACACAGGTGGTCAGCGCTGTCATCGTAATGGAGTGGGAGGAGGAAGGGCACGCTCTCAAGGTACAACGCCCGATGTACTTCGTCAGCGAAGTCTTGACGAATTCCAAGACTCACTACCCTCAGCTCCAGAAGCTCCTCTACGCCATCCTTATCGCCAAAAGGAAGCTGCGCCACTATTTTGAGTCACATCCCGTAACAGTGGTGATCTCCTTTCCCCTCGGCGAGGTGATTCAAAACCACGACGCCACAGGGAGAATCGCCAAGTGGGCACTAGAGCTGATGGGCGAGGGCATTGCATACGCCCCTCGGACAGCCATCAAATCCCAGGTGCTAACCAACTTCGTCGTGGAGTGGACCGAGATCCAAATGCCGCCATCGATGAGGAGTACTAGACATTGTAGTTCGATGGATCGCTAATGAGGAAAGGTGCTGGCATCGGACTAGTCTTTGTCTCTCCTCTCGGGGTACGCATGAGGTACATGGTCCACCTTCACTTTCTCGCATCTAACAATGTAGCTGAGTATGAAGCGCTCATCAACGGCCTGCGCATCGCCGTTGAGCTGGGGATCCGACAGCTCGACATCAGGGGTGACTCTCAGCTCGTCATCAACCAGGTCATGAAGGAGTCGAGCTGTCATGACCCCAAGATGGCGGCCTACTGCCATGCGGTCCGCCTCTTAGGGGATAAGTTCGATGGCCTCGAGCTCAACCACGTCGCGAGATGCTTCAATGAGGCGGCAGACGAGCTCGCGAAGTTAGCGTCCAGCAGGGAACCCGTCCCCAACGGCGTCTTCACTAGCGATCTGTACAAGCCCTCGGTCACCTATGAGAACTCGACACGGGACGACAGCGAGCCGCCTGTCTCGACCTCAGGGGCTGGTCCGACCCCAGCAGCCCCCGACCCCGAGGTCATGGAGATCGATGGAGACCCAGCAGCAGGACCCAACCCCATGCCGGACTGGAGGATCCCATACCTCGATTGCCCTGTCTGCGGAGTGCTCCCCGCCAACGAGACCGAGGCCCGATGCATCGCGCGCCGAGCCAAGTCATTCGTCTTGATGGATCGGGAGCTATACAAGCGAAGCCCTACTGGAATCTTACAGCGCTATATCCCCACCAAGCAAGGGAGGCAGCTGCTGAAGGACATCCATGGGGGTGTGTGCGGCCACCATGCTACCCCACGCACCCTCGTTAGGAATGCGTTCCAGCAAGGTTTCTACTAGCCTACTGTGGTAGCCGACGCTACCGAGGTGGTACGCTCCTGTGAAGGATACCAGTACTACGCCCGGCAAACCCACTTACCGGCCCAAGTGCTCCAAACGATCCCGATCACATGGCCGTTCGTGGTCTGGGGTCTGGACCTTGTCGGGCCCCTCCAGAAGGCGCCCGGGGGCTTCACCCCACCTGCTCGTCGCCATCGACAAGTTCTCAAAATGGATCGAGGCTCGGCCGATCGCCCAAGTCAAGCCTCAGCAGGCGGTGCTTTTCTTCACCGATATCATCCATCGCTTCGAGGTCCCAAAAGTCCATCATCACCGACAATGGCACACAGTTCACCGGCAAGAAATTTCTCAGGTTCTGCGACGATCACTATATCTGCATGGATTGGGCAGCTGTAGCACACCCTCGAACGAACGGGCAAGTCGAGCGCGCCAACGGCATGATCTTGCAAGGCCTCAAGCCGAGGATCTTCAACCGGTTGAACAAGTTCGGCCGTCGATGGGTCGCGGAGCTCCCTGCGGTTCTTTGGAGCTTGAGGACAACCCCGAGCCGAGCAACGGGCTTCACGCCCTTCTTCATGGTCTACGGATCAGAGCGTACGACGAGCAAGGGAACCAGGCTTCCCTTGAAGATGTCGTGGACCAGCCGGAAGAAGCGCGTGATGTTGCCTTACTTCACTCTGCCAAATACCAGCAAGCCTTGCGACGATACCGTGGGCGCCGCGTACGGGGTCGGGCATTCAACGTCGGGGACCTTGGTGCTTCGGCTCAAGCAAAGCAACAAGGACTGACACAAGCTGACCCCACCATGGGAAGGCCCATTCGTCATCGCGGAAGTACTTGTTGGTATTTCTTAACGCATACAGAAATAATCTACAAGCGCACGAATTACCGTTGCAGCATTTCACCCGGAAGTATTCAGGGTATCGTATTTTCCACAGGGAACGGAGGTACTCTTCTAGCTAGTTCGTCCAAGGACAACACAAGGGTAGAGTTGGTAGAGGTTGAGATGGATTCTTATGGTTTTAGGGTCTAAGGATCGATAAACTCCACTTCTACTTGCTCACTTCGGGCACCGGCTTATACTTGGTCTGCCAAGCACCTCTGGCCTGTAGCTCTATGCCGAACCCGAATGTGGGGGACTACGAGGGACGGACAGGGCTGTCACCACCTGCCGCCTACCCCTCAACCGTAGGGAACGAGGTAAACGAAGGTAGCCTCTAGCCTAGACACCACGTCTACGCTATTGACTACTACTCTAGCGTTGTACAGGGTGATCCGTCTCTATCGGCAGCCCTCTACTAGAGTATCCGCCAAGGGGACGGATGACAAACCTGCAAACAAGTAAGAATAAAGCTTAACTAAACAAAGACTTAATAACATAAGAACCACGAACACTCACTTAGCGAGATAGCCCGTTGAGGTACAGGTGTTCGTCGAGGTACAAGTTGGGGAGACACCGACAAGCCCGACGCTTACCCGTACTCTCCCTCACATCTCGCCATCTCCAAGTCTACTAGCTAGCTAGGGCCTAAGCCCCTTTTGAGTGGTGCTCTTGTGGTGTAGCTCTTTGCCTTGAGGTGTTGTTCTCAACGAGGGGGGAGAGGTCCTCCTTTTATAGGTGGAGAAGAGGGGGCTCTTTGGAAGATGCATTCTCCCCTCATGGAAGGTAGCAAACCGCCCACAAACTGACCTGAAGATGCAATGGACCTGGCCGAGCACCTACATAACTGCCTCTGCAACGTCGGTGAGAGGTGACCCACCAAAGATGGGCCCGAGACGCACCACCACGGGTGCGACCGCACCAGTGGGTGCGGTCGCACCTAGAGGTGTCGTTTTGGCCCAATCTTTGTTCTGTAGGCCTCTAGGACTGCATGGGTCACTCTACAAAGTTTGGCCCTATTTGGAGCACGTTTGCTTTGCGTTTTAGGCCTTTTTCTCCCCGTGACAGGGCCCTGATTTGCCTAGTAGGTGTGCCTTCTCCCCCTGGGCTTGTGTCGGGTGATATTACGCCTTGTCTTTTGCGTATTTGGGTGCGTTTTCCTTGTTATTCCGACATGTCCTCCTGTAAATGGTAAAGCACCAAAACTCATGGAAATCGTTAGTTCTAAAGCCCTATAGCTAAGTTTGGTGTTCGTTTGAGTGGTTTTTATGTGAGAATTGGCGGTTAGAATTAGGAGTTAAGGACCGCCAACAAGCCCCCACACTTAGCTATTTGCTCGTCCTCGAGCAAATCTTGGAGATAAAAGTAACCATGAACATAACATCCCAAGATATATAGCTATACACGAAAGTTATTCCAACACATTCTATTATGCAAGTGGGATATGTGGCGTTGTCTAACATGTTTCCTTCGGTTGTTGAAAAGTGGAATGGCTCTTGAAACAAAGTCATCTTCCCAATTTCACATCTTAACAACTTGGAGTTTTGAAAGTTTTCTCAAACAAAAGCATGGGTTCACTTTATACTCCTCGAATGGTACTCTCGAATCACTCAGTGGTGTATGAATCCTTACTAAGGCAAAGCAATGTTTTTGCCTTCTTTTGTTTTCTCCTACTTCTAAAAAGGTTTATGTGGAGCTTTTAGGTAGGGATAAACAAAGATAGCATACTTGTACTGCATATGTTGTAAAGTCAAATCGAGGATCCAAGGAGAGAAGTGCCATACTCTTAGATCAAGATGTGCATGTGTGTGGATAATGGTAAACTAAAACTATACTCCTTTTGTAGATATGATCTCTCTCTACAACTTATTATTTTGAAACATGGCTATCTTTCTTCTTTCTCTTTCTTTTTTTCTTTTCAATACATGAGCCTTCATGTGCTCATCATTTTTTTTTGTGCTTGGACCTTCATGTGTCCATATTTTTTTAAGCTTTTTTTTCTTTTTGCATAGCCATGTCTCTTCTTCTAAATCACAAATTTAGAGAGAGATCACTATCTTTTAGAACATGGAGTATTTACCTAACAAATATTTTTTGTCTACTCCCAGTGTAGGAGCAGAAAGTGGATGTGGGTGTACGTGATCTTGATCTTGGGAGCATGATAAATCTCTCAACAAGGGTCAAAAACACTTGACCAAACTCAATACAATAACAAGCAGCATATGTGGAAGGCTTGAAACTTGCAAGATGTCACATTTGGCTTTGGTAGGAATTGCTCACCAAATGAGGAGTATGTGATACTATGGTTTTATAACATTTTTATCAAAGCAAATTCTCCAAGTACTTTGAATAGAAACGGTAGGATTTCTAAGTCAGAACTATATCACACCTCACAACAACTTAGTCAATATGATTGTCCTATCAAAATATTTTCCCATAAGCATAAGTGTATGTAAATGGAACAAACTTTATGCATGCTTCTATCTTAAAGATATTATGAACATGTTACTTTTGGAATATTGAACGAAGTGTGGTTTACAAAATTGCATGGAGGTGGAGCGATGTTTGTTTTGCATTTTTTAATTAGTTAAATATTAAATTTCAGAATTTTTAGGAGAGTTGAGGGTATTGTTGCACAAACCATCGTTGTAGAGGAGGGAGTTAAAAGGATTCTGATGTGGTTTTTAGCCAATCCTCTCTGAAACTATCTGTCTCGTCCTTCCTGCATGATGGATCGTTTGATGATTGTGCAACGTGTTGGTGGGAGATCTCGAATGTGAGTTTGTTGAGAGATCTTGATATGCACACGCCTATGCAACGCGTGTAGCAAGTTGTGTGGCCCGATCTTCTCGTAGGATCCGCGAACTTGATAACTTGTCGCTGCGTGACCTGGTGAAGAGGCAATGCACCGCGAAGCTGTCCACGCGACAACTACCGAGACAATCACCCTTCCACGTACCGACGAAACAGTCCACGCAATCACGCCCTATAGACGTGAAGGCACGAACTGGGTGAACCGCAGTTCGGCGTTCTACAACTCCCTCAGGAATCGAAAGAACAAGTGTTGCAAGCCTCTCAAGACTCACGCATAAACAAAACTCCATGAGTTTGTGTATTCTAAATTTAGCCAATCAAGATCCGTCTTTTCATTGTCTAGTACAAGATATATATATAGAGATAGGGGCGTTCAGCTTTGAGTAAATGGCAGCATGCACTAGTGGATTTCGTGGCTGGTTCGCGCGTCTTTTCAGCTTCTGGCAACAGTTACTAAAATGAGCATAACTCTTTATTGGGAAGTCCAAATAATGAGCCGTTTGATGGGCTGGAAAGAAGACTTGAAGACGCTTCCATCCACTTATAGAACACCGTCTAACTCCTTGTATTCTGTTCGCGGTGATGCTTGGAATTCGTACTATGTGTCAGTCATCTAGCTTCTGGTTTCATTCCCATGCAAAGGTGATGAACCACCATTTTATTCATGCACACCATAGGTTTCTTGGTTCAGATGTCCAGAGGCTTGAATCCATCTTCATCCCATGCTGGTTCATACACTCCATCATTCCTAAGGACATTGGAACAAGAACTCAAAAGCATAGGCTCATTCAACATAAACTGATTATTAAACATAAGGTTAGCGTTCACCTGAGAATGAATTTCCTTCTCCAATTGTTTAGCTCTACTTCTTATAATTGGACCAGCTATATCAAGTGGAGTTGCATTTGAAGATGAGTGAATGCTAGGCATGTCCTCATTAGCCTCCCCCTCTTGAGAAGGAGTCGTCCTCGACTGAGGCTCACCAACAAATGGAAGCAAGTCTTTGACATTGAATGTTGGACTCACATTTGAATATTCAGGTGGCAGCTCAATTTTGTAAGCATTATCATTTATCTTTTGGAGAACCTTGAACGGACCATCACCCCTAGGAGATAACTTAGTCTTGCGATGTTGGGGAAAACGATCCTTGCGTAGATGTAACCACACAAGGTCTCCCGGCTGGAATGTAACCTTCTTCTTACCTTTGTTCGCCTGCTTTGCATATTGTGCTGATTTCTTCTCGATATTTTTCCTTGTCTCATCATGTAGTTTCTTGATAAAGTCTGATCTCTTTGATGCATCCATGTTAACTTGTTCCTGTAATGGTAAAGGCAAAAGATCCATGGGAGTATGCGGTTTAAACCCATAAACAATTTCAAATGGACAAGAGTTTGTTGTAGAATGGACTGCCCTGTTATAAGCAAATTCAACATGTGGAAGGCAGTCTTCCCAGAGCTTCAAATTCTTTTTCAACACAGCACGCAACATGGTTGACAAGGTACGGTTGACAACTTCTGTTTGCCCATCCGTTTGTGGATGACAAGTGGTTGAAAATAATAACTTTGTGCCAAGCTTAGCCCACAATGTCTTCCAAAAGTAGCTGAGAAATTTTGTATCCCGGTCTGAAACAATAGTCTTTGGAACTCCTTGTAAACGAACGATCTCCCTGAAAAACAAATCAGCAACGTGTGAAGCATCATCGCTCTTATGACATGGAATAAAATGTGCCATTTTAGAAAAGCGATCTACAACAACATAAATAGAATCCCTCCCGCTCTGAGACCGAGGTAAACCCAAAATAAAATCCATGGATATATCTTCCCAAGGTACATTCGGAACTGGTAATGGAGTATAAAGACCATGGGGATTAAGGCGGGACTTAGCTTTCAAGCAGATTATGCAGCGTGCAACATGTCGCTGGACATCACGTTGCATATGTGGCCAAAAGAAATGATCGGAGAGCATGTCCAATGTCTTTTTGATGCCAAAATGACCAGCTAAGCCACCAGCATGTGCTTCCTGCAAAAGAACTTGACGAATCGAGCAGGCTGGAATGCATAGTTTGTTAGTCCGAAATAAAAAATCATCATGCACATAATACTTGTCCCAGCCTTTTCCAGCAATGCAATGAGAGAAAGGTTCTTTAAAATTAGAATCAGCTGCATAGAGTGTTTTAATGGATTCCAAACCAAGCACTTTTGTATCTAATTGTGTAACCAAGCCACATCTCCGTGATAAAGCATCGGCAACAATGTTATCTTTTCCATGCTTATGTTTTACAACATAGGGAAATGTTTCAATGAACTCAATCCATTTAGCATGTCTACGGTTCAGTTTGCCTTGACTTTTTAGATATTTCAAAGCTTCATGATCAGAATGGATGACAAATTCTTTAGGTAACAAATAATGTTGCCAAACTTCCAAAACTCGAACTAAGGCATAAAGCTCTTTATCATAGACAGAATAATTCAGATGTGGACCATTTAACTTTTCAGAAAAGTAAGCAACAGGTTTACCTTCTTGAAGTAGTACACCGCCTATGCCAATACCACTTGCATCACATTCGATCTCAAAGGTCTTACCAAAGTTTGGTAGTTGTAGCAGCGGTGCTTCACAAAGCTTTCTTGTCAGCACTTCGAAGGCTTGGTGCTGTTCATCTCCCCACTTGAATGGAACATCCTTCTTTGTCAAATTGTTGAGAGGTGCAGCGATGGTGCTGAAATCTTTAACAAAACGCCTGTAAAAACCTGCAAGACCATGAAAACTTCGAACTTGACTCACATTTGTAGGTGTAGGCCAATCCTTTATTGCTTTAATCTTTTCTTCATCAACTTGAATTCCATCTGCAGAAACAACAAATCCAAGAAAAACAACACGGTCTGTGCAAAATGTGCACTTAGCAATGTTTCCATACAATTTGTCAGCTCTCAAAACAGCAAGAACTTGACGGATATGATCAAGGTGTTCATCAAATGATTTGCTATAGATCAGGATATCATCAAAATAAACAACAACAAATTTGCCAATGAAAGCTCTTAACACATGATTCATCAAACGCATAAAAGTTGAAGGAGCATTTGTCAAACCAAAGGGCATCACAAGCCATTCATAGAGACCAAATTTAGTTTTAAATGCTGTTTTCCATTCATCACCTATTTTCATTCGAATTTGATGATAACCACTACGTAAATCAATCTTGGTGAACATAGTTGAACCACTCAGTTCATCTAACATGTCATCAAGCCTTGGAATGGGATGACGATATTGAACAGTTATAGCATTGATAGCACGACAATCAACACACATACGCCAAGAACCATCTTTCTTTGGAACTAACAAAACAGGAACAGCACATGGTGATAAGGATTCACGAACATACCCTTTGTCCAAAAGCTCTTTTACCTGTTTTTGAATTTCCTTTGTTTCTTCGGGATTTGTGCGATATGCCGGACGGTTGGGAAGAGAAGCACCAGGGACCAAGTCAATTTGATGCTCAATGCCGCGAAGTGGGGGAAGTCCAGCTGGTACCTCATCAGGAAAAACATCCTCAAAGTCCTGTAACAAATCAAAAACAACACTAGGCAGCGAGCAAGGTAAGTCGTTAGTGGAAAATAAAACCTCCTTGTACAATAGTACAAAGAATGGGGCTATGGTGTTTCTCACTTCTCTCATATCACTCTTGCTCACAAAGAGACACTCAGTGTGGCGTGGCTGTTTAGGATTGGCATGAGGCTTTATGTGGCTGGATGGGTTAGAACTCTCTCCCTTACTTGTGTTGGGGATCTCACTCAATTTTCTTTTGTCAGATTCCTCTCTTTTCTTGTGAGCCATATCTGAAGCATGTATCTCCTCTGGAGATAATGGAACAAGAACCACCTTCTTGTCATTGTGAATGAAAGTGTGTTTGTTAGACCGTCCAAAATGCACCGAGTCCACATCAAATTGCCAGGGCCGACCAAGCAGCAAATGGCATGCTTGCATGGGGACAATATCACAATCCACCTCTCCATGATAATCACCAACGGAAAATGACAAACGAATCATGGCTGAAACCTTAACTGTCCCAGAATTATTCAACCATTGCATATGGTATGGATGTGGATGGCGACGTGGCTGCAAACCAAGCTTCTCAACAAGCAAAGCACTAACAATATTATTGCAGCTCCCACCATCTATGATGAAATGGCACACTTGTCCTTTCACTTTGCATATGGATTGAAACAAATTATGGCGTTGTCCTTGTTCAGCAGCAACAAATTGAGTGGAAAGAACTCGCCTCACCACCAAAGAAGGAGATGGTGTGTTCATTATAGAAGGCGTCAAATCAGGAAAATCAGCAAGCAACTCATCAAAATCATCACTAGTAATCTCGTCGAAAGATGGAGAAACAACATCTTGTAATATGTCATTGTGAGCAAGAGTGATATGAGAGAAGTGAGAAACACCATAGCCCCATTCTTTGTACTATTGTACAAGGAGGTTTTATTTTCCACTAACGACTTACCTTGCTCGCTGCCTAGTGTTGTTTTTGATTTGTTACAGGACTTTGAGGATGTTTTTCCTGATGAGGTACCAGCTGGACTTCCCCCACTTCGCGGCATTGAGCATCAAATTGACTTGGTCCCTGGTGCTTCTCTTCCCAACCGTCCGGCATATCGCACAAATCCCGAAGAAACAAAGGAAATTCAAAAACAGGTAAAAGAGCTTTTGGACAAAGGGTATGTTCGTGAATCCTTATCACCATGTGCTGTTCCTGTTTTGTTAGTTCCAAAGAAAGATGGTTCTTGGCGTATGTGTGTTGATTGTCGTGCTATCAATGCTATAACTGTTCAATATCGTCATCCCATTCCAAGGCTTGATGACATGTTAGATGAACTGAGTGGTTCAACTATGTTCACCAAGATTGATTTACGTAGTGGTTATCATCAAATTCGAATGAAAATAGGTGATGAATGGAAAACAGCATTTAAAACTAAATTTGGTCTCTATGAATGGCTTGTGATGCCCTTTGGTTTGACAAATGCTCCTTCAACTTTTATGCGTTTGATGAATCATGTGTTAAGAGCTTTCATTGGCAAATTTGTTGTTGTTTATTTTGATGATATCCTGATCTATAGCAAATCATTTGATGAACACCTTGATCATATCCGTCAAGTTCTTGCTGTTTTGAGAGCTGACAAATTGTATGGAAACATTGCTAAGTGCACATTTTGCACAGACCGTGTTGTTTTTCTTGGATTTGTTGTTTCTGCAGATGGAATTCAAGTTGATGAAGAAAAGATTAAAGCAATAAAGGATTGGCCTACACCTACAAATGTGAGTCAAGTTCGAAGTTTTCATGGTCTTGCAGGTTTTTACAGGCGTTTTGTTAAAGATTTCAGCACCATCGCTGCACCTCTCAACAATTTGACAAAGAAGGATGTTCCATTCAAGTGGGGAGATGAACAGCACCAAGCCTTCGAAGTGCTGACAAGAAAGCTTTGTGAAGCACCGCTGCTACAACTACCAAACTTTGGTAAGACCTTTGAGATCGAATGTGATGCAAGTGGTATTGGCATAGGCGGTGTACTACTTCAAGAAGGTAAACCTGTTGCTTACTTTTCTGAAAAGTTAAATGGTCCACATCTGAATTATTCTGTCTATGATAAAGAGCTTTATGCCTTAGTTCGAGTTTTGGAAGTTTGGCAACATTATTTGTTACCTAAAGAATTTGTCATCCATTCTGATCATGAAGCTTTGAAATATCTAAAAAGTCAAGGCAAACTGAACCGTAGACATGCTAAATGGATTGAGTTCATTGAAACATTTCCCTATGTTGTAAAACATAAGCATGGAAAAGATAACATTGTTGCCGATGCTTTATCACGGAGATGTGGCTTGGTTACACAATTAGATACAAAAGTGCTTGGTTTGGAATCCATTAAAACACTCTATGCAGCTGATTCTAATTTTAAAGAACCTTTCTCTCATTGCATTGCTGGAAAAGGCTGGGACAAGTATTATGTGCATGATGATTTTTTATTTCGGACTAACAAACTATGCATTCCAGCCTGCTCGATTCGTCAAGTTCTTTTGCAGGAAGCACATGCTGGTGGCTTAGCTGGTCATTTTGGCATCAAAAAGACATTGGACATGCTCTCCGATCATTTCTTTTGGCCACATATGCAACGTGATGTCCAGCGACATGTTGCACGCTGCATAATCTGCTTGAAAGCTAAGTCCCGCCTTAATCCCCATGGTCTTTATACTCCATTACCAGTTCCGAATGTACCTTGGGAAGATATATCCATGGATTTTATTTTGGGTTTACCTCGGTCTCAGAGCGGGAGGGATTCTATTTATGTTGTTGTAGATCGCTTTTCTAAAATGGCACATTTTATTCCATGTCATAAGAGCGATGATGCTTCACACGTTGCTGATTTGTTTTTCAGGGAGATCGTTCGTTTACAAGGAGTTCCAAAGACTATTGTTTCAGACCGGGATACAAAATTTCTCAGCTACTTTTGGAAGACATTGTGGGCTAAGCTTGGCACAAAGTTATTATTTTCAACCACTTGTCATCCACAAACGGATGGGCAAACAGAAGTTGTCAACCGTACCTTGTCAACCATGTTGCGTGCTGTGTTGAAAAAGAATTTGAAGCTCTGGGAAGACTGCCTTCCACATGTTGAATTTGCTTATAACAGGGCAGTCCATTCTACAACAAACTCTTGTCCATTTGAAATTGTTTATGGGTTTAAACCGCATACTCCCATGGATCTTTTGCCTTTACCATTACAGGAACAAGTTAACATGGATGCATCAAAGAGATCAGACTTTATCAAGAAACTACATGATGAGACAAGGAAAAATATCGAGAAGAAATCAGCACAATATGCAAAGCAGGCGAACAAAGGTAAGAAGAAGGTTACATTCCAGCCGGGAGACCTTGTGTGGTTACATCTACGCAAGGATCGTTTTCCCCAACATCGCAAGACTAAGTTATCTCCTAGGGGTGATGGTCCGTTCAAGGTTCTCCAAAAGATAAATGATAATGCTTACAAAATTGAGCTGCCACCTGAATATTCAAATGTGAGTCCAACATTCAATGTCAAAGACTTGCTTCCATTTGTTGGTGAGCCTCAGTCGAGGACGACTCCTTCTCAAGAGGGGGAGGCTAATGAGGACATGCCTAGCATTCACTCATCTTCAAATGCAACTCCACTTGATATAGCTGGTCCAATTATAAGAAGTAGAGCTAAACAATTGGAGAAGGAAATTCATTCTCAGGTGAACGCTAACCTTATGTTTAATAATCAGTTTATGTTGAATGAGCCTATGCTTTTGAGTTCTTGTTCCAATGTCCTTAGGAATGATGGAGTGTATGAACCAGCATGGGATGAAGATGGATTCAAGCCTCTGGACATCTGAACCAAGAAACCTATGGTGTGCATGAATAAAATGGTGGTTCATCACCTTTGCATGGGAATGAAACCAGAAGCTAGATGACTGACACATAGTACGAATTCCAAGCATCACCGCGAACAGAATACAAGGAGTTAGACGGTGTTCTATAAGTGGATGGAAGCGTCTTCAAGTCTTCTTTCCAGCCCATCAAACGGCTCATTATTTGGACTTCCCAATAAAGAGTTATGCTCATTTTAGTAACTGTTGCCAGAAGCTGAAAAGACGCGCGAACCAGCCACGAAATCCACTAGTGCATGCTGCCATTTACTCAAAGCTGAACGCCCCTATCTCTATATATATATCTTGTACTAGACAATGAAAAGACGGATCTTGATTGGCTAAATTTAGAATACACAAACTCATGGAGTTTTGTTTATGCGTGAGTCTTGAGAGGCTTGCAACACTTGTTCTTTCGATTCCTGAGGGAGTTGTAGAACGCCGAACTGCGGTTCACCCAGTTCGTGCCTTCACGTCTATAGGGCGTGATTGCGTGGACTTTTTCGTCGGTACGTGGAAGGGTGATTGTCTCGGTAGTTCGTCACGTGGACAGCTTCGCGGTGCACTGCCTCTTCACCAGGTCACACAGCGACAAGTTATCAAGTTCGCGGATCCTACGAGAAGATCGAGCCACACAACTTGCTACACGCGCTGCATAGGCGTGTGCACATCAGTTGTAACCTCCTAGCTCCTCGGTACGAGGTTAGGTGGGTGCCACCGTGGCTTGTGGAAGCCGGCTCGAGTAGATCACCGCCGCGTTCCTTAACCCGATTGGGAAACCGAACGGAGCACGATCGGGTAGCAGTGATGGATCTGCCTCAGGGACGGGATCCTGATCTTTCCAGATTTGGAAAGTCAAGTCAAGCTCATGCTCTTGACCGGTTTCGACTAGGACGTGAGAGTGATGAGTCAGATGGCGGGCGAGGGCGAGCGGCCCTCCATCCATCGCCTCCTCCAGTCCAGCGACAAATGCACAGACCGGGGGCTGCTGTTGCTGCTCCTGCTCCGTTGACTCCGGTTCCTGCAAGCGCAGGTTCCCGAGTTGGTCGGTGATGAAGTCGAGCTTGCCAAAGGAGAGAAAGGTTCTTTAAAATTAGAATCAGCTGCATAGAGTGTTTTAATGGATTCCAAACCAAGCACTTTTGTATCTAATTGTGTAACCAAGCCACATCTCCGTGATAAAGCATCGGCAACAATGTTATCTTTTCCATGCTTATGTTTTACAACATAGGGAAATGTTTCAATGAACTCAATCCATTTAGCATGTCTACGGTTCAGTTTGCCTTGACTTTTTAGATATTTCAAAGCTTCATGATCAGAATGGATGACAAATTCTTTAGGTAACAAATAATGTTGCCAAACTTCCAAAACTCGAACTAAGGCATAAAGCTCTTTATCATAGACAGAATAATTCAGATGTGGACCATTTAACTTTTCAGAAAAGTAAGCAACAGGTTTACCTTCTTGAAGTAGTACACCGCCTATGCCAATACCACTTGCATCACATTCGATCTCAAAGGTCTTACCAAAGTTTGGTAGTTGTAGCAGCGGTGCTTCACAAAGCTTTCTTGTCAGCACTTCGAAGTGCTGACAAGAAAGCTTTGTGAAGCACCGCTGCTACAACTACCAAACTTTGGTAAGACCTTTGAGATCGAATGTGATGCAAGTGGTATTGGCATAGGCGGTGTACTACTTCAAGAAGGTAAACCTGTTGCTTACTTTTCTGAAAAGTTAAATGGTCCACATCTGAATTATTCTGTCTATGATAAAGAGCTTTATGCCTTAGTTCGAGTTTTGGAAGTTTGGCAACATTATTTGTTACCTAAAGAATTTGTCATCCATTCTGATCATGAAGCTTTGAAATATCTAAAAAGTCAAGGCAAACTGAACCGTAGACATGCTAAATGGATTGAGTTCATTGAAACATTTCCCTATGTTGTAAAACATAAGCATGGAAAAGATAACATTGTTGCCGATGCTTTATCACGGAGATGTGGCTTGGTTACACAATTAGATACAAAAGTGCTTGGTTTGGAATCCATTAAAACACTCTATGCAGCTGATTCTAATTTTAAAGAACCTTTCTCTCATTGCATTGCTGGAAAAGGCTGGGACAAGTATTATGTGCATGATGATTTTTTATTTCGGACTAACAAACTATGCATTCCAGCCTGCTCGATTCGTCAAGTTCTTTTGCAGGAAGCACATGCTGGTGGCTTAGCTGGTCATTTTGGCATCAAAAAGACATTGGACATGCTCTCCGATCATTTCTTTTGGCCACATATGCAACGATGTCCA
>JAHUYU010001315.1:0-12028 GCA_030439765.1 Tripidium arundinaceum | reverse complement strand
ACATCAAAATGGAAATTGGATCAAACAAATTTAACTCACAGACTATACATGTATATGCACATCAGGACCAAACATAACTAATTCCCAACAAGAAATGTACCGAGATCGGCTGTAGAGCAGCACAGATCAAATGAGAGGACTGCAAACTTGCAAGCATGTTTAGGATGGCAAGTTGATAGTACAAGGTCTTCTTGAACCAGTAACCCCCAAGAAATCCTAGCCTTCTTCTTACAGTTGGATTAAGACTCCAAGCCGCAAAATCACAGATTCGGCGTAAATGGTTTATATAAGATATCTATGGACAGTGCACCATTTCATTTTAAATAATTTATCAACATACGTCAGTTCCTTTGTTCCAACATGAAAGATCACCAAAACAGCAACCTATAAAAAAAGTAGTGTGCTGTACTAATGCTACAGTAAAAATACAAAACAAGATAAAATACGAATCAATCCTAGCTCCATCCGTGAACCAGAGACGTCACCTTGTATCCTCTATTAGAGAGGTTAGCCGCCAGCAGGATCAGGGCTGCGTTCAACCTGTCGACTGTCATCACTTGTCATGTCATGCCCAACAGTGCAAGCCCCGCGCAGCCGCACTATGCCGTAAATCATCGCCTGGTCTACCTGTTCCCAAGCATCCGTGATGGGCTACATTCGAAATACACTAATGACAGCATGTATAGAGAACTTTCGTATGAAGCTTCATTACCTTTTCAACACCTTGGTTGCAAGCATAGACCAAAGCATCAGCAAGTGTTAGCCTTCCCTCCGCGTCAGTGTTATTTACCTGAAATCCATTCACAAAAGTAAAAGTTTAGTAAAAACCAACAGACATAGAGCAGAACAAATATGATCTATGCCACTAATCATATTTTCATAGGCAGCGACTATAAAGTGAACCTGTGAGAAGGGAAAAATCATAGAAATTTAATAGATATAAACTAATATGGGTAAAACCTCTACATCTCATACAACTATGAGGCTGTGAAAAATGAAGTACCTCTACTCCAAGAGGCTTGATTTGTCCCAAAGCTTTAGTTGCACCGAATACAGCTGCAGAGCCTCCCATGTCAAATTTCATCAGCTCGATGCTGCAGCCTGGCCCGGTCTTAATGTTGTAGCCACCACTGGATTCATAGGCAGATCAAGCATAATAAAAATGACAAACTGTTCCACCTTCATGTCTACTTCTAGTTTTTCATAAAGCCACTAAATATGTTGCGAGTACTACAAAGTACAAACCTGTCAAAAGTTAAACCCTTCCCAACAATAGCCAGCTTTCTCTTCACATTCCCATCATTGGGTTTGTAACACAAATGGATGAAGTGGGGTTAGCAGAAGCTGCAGCAACCCCCAAGTAGGAACCCATCTTCAACTCTTTGCATTTCTCTACATCTAGTATTGCGGCAGTGAACACATCACTGTAAGTAGAAGCGATCTTTGATGCCTCCTCCGCAAGCACAGCTGACAGGACAAAGGATGACTGCAATAAGTATACTGACAATAAATCTATGAAGAATAATCACAGTTTGACGAAAGATCTACTGATCAGGGGTAAGGACATTTGTAGGAGAGTTCACAAGCTCTCTTCCGAATATCACACCTGACGAAAGATCATTAGCATACTTAAGTTTCTGATCCACCTCGGCACCATAACCTAGTCCAATAATATCAACCTGTTTCAGGTCCACCTTTTCTGATTCAGACTTGTATCTGTTGTCGTCATACAACCCCAGCACGGTTCCTGTGATTCAGAATTTTAGACCAGCCGAAAATTCAGGCTCAATCCACTGCACTCCATAACCATCACAACAGAAAAGAAAAAGAGGCATGTGCAGGAGAATCAACTTATACAAGAATAAATCAACAAAAATTAGCAATACAAAAAAGCAGAAGTGATCTGTATGGTTACTATTTCTCGACAACAGGGTACTTGTTTGTGCCTACTTTGCATGTTTGACAGATTAGTTAGTGCTCCAAAGTTGAACCAAATGCAAGTTTATAGATGACTTAGAATGTTTTTTAAGTCTAGGAGATATCGCTGATGCTGCCATGTTGATGTTCCGCGTTCTCCAGTTTTCGGTCAACAACAAAGTTTGGTTCCAAGGTAGAAGTTGTATTTTGTACTTTGGAGAAGGGCTCTACAAAGTTCGGAGAGCGTTGGATCAAGTTTGAGCTTTCAAAATCGCAGCCAAACAGTGGCAGTTTGGAATCTTTGTGCAGAGTTGGTGAACTTAGTTTTTCACTGACAATGCCAACTTTGGTGTTGTTTATCTCCTAATCCATAGCACTAATGACTTGGGTCCCTTAATAAGAGTTGAAGATTAACCGAGGAGAAGATCTTTTGTTACTGTGCCTTGGACCGAATCTTTTTGGAATCTCCAATTTGTGGGTCCAAAGTGGGTCACCTCGCTCTGTTCTTTGCACAGGCGTGCCCATGCCCTGCGCTCTGCTTGTGCCATGTCCTGCTCTGTGCGCACCCACACCCTGCTCGGTCCCTACCGCCATGCCGCGCTGCTCCCTCGCTGCACCTTCTTCTGCGCGTCCCTGGGGCTCCTCGCGCACGCCATCCCTCTCTCTCTCTCTCTCTCTCTCTCTCTCTCTCTCTCTCTCTCTCTCTCTCTCTCTCTCTCTCCCGCGCACCCCGCCGTCTGGCCAGTCGTCGCCGCCGAGCCCTCTGCAGCCGGAGTCGGGCCGCCCGAGCGTGTCCCTGCCCCTGCGTCAAGTGGAAGAAGAGAAAGGGTTTGGAGGTAAATAGAAGGAAGTTCGAGGGGTTAAATGAGGACCGCAGATACATAGGAATTGTGCCATATAGTGTCTAGGGTACCGCGGGTTGAATAGAGGAAAGATCAGGGACCTTTTCGCGTTTTTGCCTGTGTGCGCCTGGGCAGGCCGCGTAGGCCGGCCTTGTTGGCTGGGCCCGCGTGCGCCTGGGCCGCTTGGCCGCCTCCAGCGTGGGCCGAGCTGGGCCGCTTTGAGTCCGAGATCCCCTTTTCCTTTTCCTGTGTTTTTTGTGTTTTCCGTAAATCGGCTAAATGTTTGGAAAATCATAGTAAATCGTAGAAAACTCCTAAAATAGAAAATAAAGTTTTGTTAGTCTCCACATGACTAGATCTACTCAGCAAGAATATAGTATCACATGTTTTAGTATAAAGTTTTGCTGTAAAAGTAATTCTAGTCTTTTATGTGTTTTTCGTTGATAAATTAATAGAGGATGTTTGTATAGTCCAAATGCAGCGAATTTTGTATGGTAAGCTAGTGTTGCTATGTCCGATCTGTAGTAAAAACTTCATACACAGTTGGTACATAGTTTCTGAGTTATTGATTTCTCTTGTAACAGGCTTGTTTAATGGTTTTAAAATAGTTAAAAGTATATAAAGATGGAAAATAGGTGTCATCTAGGTGTTATAACTGTTTTTATGTCCAATGAATGCATAATATGACTTTGGTGTTTGTAAAAATATTAAGTTATAGATTTATCATGGTGTCACATGCTTGTCTGACTTAAGCATGCATTGCATCCATGCATTTCATATAGGTACGATGATGGTTGATACATCCATGGATGGACTATGAAGTAGAACTAGAAACCGGTGTAATGGTGACCTAATCCAGAAGGCGGAGATGATTGGATCGTGTCCCGAAGATAGAGGAATACTAACTTAGTATAATACAAGTTACTCAGGCAAGCTCGGGTGCATAACCTCTATTTTTACAAGCACTTATTAATATGTTGTTTGTGCATTAAGTTGTAGGAGTTGCTTGAAATCCACCTATTTCTCGTGAGTGACCGTCCATCGCTCGACTTCTACCGTAAGCCCTATAGCATGGCATACTACGCGATTCCTGTCGTACTAGTAGTACTCATAGGATGGAATATTATGCAGGTGGATTTCAAGCAACTCCTACAACTTAATGCACAAACAACATATTAATAAGTGCTTGTAAAAATAGAGGTTATGCACCCGAGCTTGCCTGAGTAACTTGTATTATACTAAGTTAGTATTCCTCTATCTTCGGGACACGATCCAATCATCTCCGCCTTCTGGATTAGGTCACCATTACACCGGTTTCTAGTTCTACTTCATAGTCCATCCATGGATGTATCAACCATCATCGTACCTATATGAAATGCATGGATGCAATGCATGCTTAAGTCAGACAAGCATGTGACACCATGATAAATCTATAACTTAATATTTTTACAAACACCAAAGTCATATTATGCATTCATTGGACATAAAAACAGTTATAACACCTAGATGACACCTATTTTCCATCTTTATATACTTTTAACTATTTTAAAACCATTAAACAAGCCTGTTACAAGAGAAATCAATAACTCAGAAACTATGTACCAACTGTGTATGAAGTTTTTACTACAGATCGGACATAGCAACACTAGCTTACCATACAAAATTCGCTGCATTTGGACTATACAAACATCCTCTATTAATTTATCAACGAAAAACACATAAAAGACTAGAATTACTTTTACAGCAAAACTTTATACTAAAACATGTGATACTATATTCTTGCTGAGTAGATCTAGTCATGTGGAGACTAACAAAACTTTATTTTCTATTTTAGGAGTTTTCTACGATTTACTATGATTTTCCAAACATTTAGCCGATTTACGGAAAACACAAAAAACACAGGAAA
The DNA here is from genome assembly GCA_030439765.1 of Tripidium arundinaceum. Taxonomy (NCBI): domain Eukaryota; kingdom Viridiplantae; phylum Streptophyta; class Magnoliopsida; order Poales; family Poaceae; genus Tripidium; species Tripidium arundinaceum. The sequence continues at coordinate 7,363 of JAHUYU010001315.1, read as the reverse complement.
AGGAAAAGGGGATCTCGGACTCAAAGCGGCCCAGCTCGGCCCACGCTGGAGGCGGCCAAGCGGCCCAGGCGCACGCGGGCCCAGCCAACAAGGCCGGCCTACGCGGCCTGCCCAGGCGCACACAGGCAAAAACGCGAAAAGGTCCCTGATCTTTCCTCTATTCAACCCGCGGTACCCTAGACACTATATGGCACAATTCCTATGTATCTGCGGTCCTCATTTAACCCCTCGAACTTCCTTCTATTTACCTCCAAACCCTTTCTCTTCTTCCACTTGACGCAGGGGCAGGGACACGCTCGGGCGGCCCGACTCCGGCTGCAGAGGGCTCGGCGGCGACGACTGGCCAGACGGCGGGGTGCGCGGGAGAGAGAGAGAGAGAGAGAGAGAGAGAGAGAGAGAGAGAGAGAGAGAGAGAGAGAGAGAGAGAGAGGGATGGCGTGCGCGAGGAGCCCCAGGGACGCGCAGAAGAAGGTGCAGCGAGGGAGCAGCGCGGCATGGCGGTAGGGACCGAGCAGGGTGTGGGTGCGCACAGAGCAGGACATGGCACAAGCAGAGCGCAGGGCATGGGCACGCCTGTGCAAAGAACAGAGCGAGGTGACCCACTTTGGACCCACAAATTGGAGATTCCAAAAAGATTCGGTCCAAGGCACAGTAACAAAAGATCTTCTCCTCGGTTAATCTTCAACTCTTATTAAGGGACCCAAGTCATTAGTGCTATGGATTAGGAGATAAACAACACCAAAGTTGGCATTGTCAGTGAAAAACTAAGTTCACCAACTCTGCACAAAGATTCCAAACTGCCACTGTTTGGCTGCGATTTTGAAAGCTCAAACTTGATCCAACGCTCTCCGAACTTTGTAGAGCCCTTCTCCAAAGTACAAAATACAACTTCTACCTTGGAACCAAACTTTGTTGTTGACCGAAAACTGGAGAACGCGGAACATCAACATGGCAGCATCAGCGATATCTCCTAGACTTAAAAAACATTCTAAGTCATCTATAAACTTGCATTTGGTTCAACTTTGGAGCACTAACTAATCTGTCAAACATGCAAAGTAGGCACAAACAAGTACCCTGTTGTCGAGAAATAGTAACCATACAGATCACTTCTGCTTTTTTGTATTGCTAATTTTTGTTGATTTATTCTTGTATAAGTTGATTCTCCTGCACATGCCTCTTTTTCTTTTCTGTTGTGATGGTTATGGAGTGCAGTGGATTGAGCCTGAATTTTCGGCTGGTCTAAAATTCTGAATCACAGGAACCGTGCTGGGGTTGTATGACGACAACAGATACAAGTCTGAATCAGAAAAGGTGGACCTGAAACAGGTTGATATTATTGGACTAGGTTATGGTGCCGAGGTGGATCAGAAACTTAAGTATGCTAATGATCTTTCGTCAGGTGTGATATTCGGAAGAGAGCTTGTGAACTCTCCTACAAATGTCCTTACCCCTGATCAGTAGATCTTTCGTCAAACTGTGATTATTCTTCATAGATTTATTGTCAGTATACTTATTGCAGTCATCCTTTGTCCTGTCAGCTGTGCTTGCGGAGGAGGCATCAAAGATCGCTTCTACTTACAGTGATGTGTTCACTGCCGCAATACTAGATGTAGAGAAATGCAAAGAGTTGAAGATGGGTTCCTACTTGGGGGTTGCTGCAGCTTCTGCTAACCCCACTTCATCCATTTGTGTTACAAACCCAATGATGGGAATGTGAAGAGAAAGCTGGCTATTGTTGGGAAGGGTTTAACTTTTGACAGGTTTGTACTTTGTAGTACTCGCAACATATTTAGTGGCTTTATGAAAAACTAGAAGTAGACATGAAGGTGGAACAGTTTGTCATTTTTATTATGCTTGATCTGCCTATGAATCCAGTGGTGGCTACAACATTAAGACCGGGCCAGGCTGCAGCATCGAGCTGATGAAATTTGACATGGGAGGCTCTGCAGCTGTATTCGGTGCAACTAAAGCTTTGGGACAAATCAAGCCTCTTGGAGTAGAGGTACTTCATTTTTCACAGCCTCATAGTTGTATGAGATGTAGAGGTTTTACCCATATTAGTTTATATCTATTAAATTTCTATGATTTTTCCCTTCTCACAGGTTCACTTTATAGTCGCTGCCTATGAAAATATGATTAGTGGCATAGATCATATTTGTTCTGCTCTATGTCTGTTGGTTTTTACTAAACTTTTACTTTTGTGAATGGATTTCAGGTAAATAACACTGACGCGGAGGGAAGGCTAACACTTGCTGATGCTTTGGTCTATGCTTGCAACCAAGGTGTTGAAAAGGTAATGAAGCTTCATACGAAAGTTCTCTATACATGCTGTCATTAGTGTATTTCGAATGTAGCCCATCACGGATGCTTGGGAACAGGTAGACCAGGCGATGATTTACGGCATAGTGCGGCTGCGCGGGGCTTGCACTGTTGGGCATGACATGACAAGTGATGACAGTCGACAGGTTGAACGCAGCCCTGATCCTGCTGGCGGCTAACCTCTCTAATAGAGGATACAAGGTGACGTCTCTGGTTCACGGATGGAGCTAGGATTGATTCGTATTTTATCTTGTTTTGTATTTTTACTGTAGCATTAGTACAGCACACTACTTTTTTTATAGGTTGCTGTTTTGGTGATCTTTCATGTTGGAACAAAGGAACTGACGTATGTTGATAAATTATTTAAAATGAAATGGTGCACTGTCCATAGATATCTTATATAAACCATTTACGCCGAATCTGTGATTTTGCGGCTTGGAGTCTTAATCCAACTGTAAGAAGAAGGCTAGGATTTCTTGGGGGTTACTGGTTCAAGAAGACCTTGTACTATCAACTTGCCATCCTAAACATGCTTGCAAGTTTGCAGTCCTCTCATTTGATCTGTGCTGCTCTACAGCCGATCTCGGTACATTTCTTGTTGGGAATTAGTTATGTTTGGTCCTGATGTGCATATACATGTATAGTCTGTGAGTTAAATTTGTTTGATCCAATTTCCATTTTGATGTGCTGTAATCAGAAGAGGTTTTGGTTACTATATTTTCAGTATGTCACAAAATGGTGATAGTTTACTATATTCTTAGATAGATGATAATTCAGGATGCAGCTCAAGCAAACATCTATGCTATGTCTGCCATTAGAATTGCAGCAGAATATAGTTGATTGGTTACAACTATATATTTATATTGACAGAGTGATTTTCATGACTTTGTCACTATAATCCGAAAAATGAAAGTGGTATGGTCAATTTAGCAACAGATTATTTATTTCTGGTTCGGTTTCTTCTATAAAGGTGACAATGCTCTGTCCTTACCTGTAGGCAAGTGACCTATTTCTTTGTTGGGATTAGCTATGAATTCGGTTCCTGCCATTTGATTGACCCGTGATACTGATTTTTGGCATGCATCCATTGTTCCTAAATATGTTGTGTTATTACGCACATTGTTTGGAGTCTGACCACATATATGCCAATCAGCATGTTTATCACCTTCATGTAGATTCATGTGGTGTCATTATATAGCATCGATTTAGTCACTACATCCATCTCCCTTGAATCTTTTTTTGTCTCCAAATGGGGCGACTCAACTTGGTGGCGATAGGAATATTTTGGTTGTTTAAACATCGCCGTGATGTTAGCACAGGCAATATACTAGTTGTGCTTAAACACCTCAAAATGCTCTTTTGAACAAAAGTTGTTTAGGGTTTGTTTTGGAAAAATGTGAAGAAAATGATTAAAAATGCTCCAAAAGCCTAATTTGTTTTAATTGCTTAATAGCTTTTTAAGAACTGAATAAATAATTGTTTTATTAATGTACTTAAAATTTTGTCAATACGAAAATTTTAGTATCAGTTATATACTTTGTGATAGAGTACTTGTTTGTGCCTACTTTGCATGTTTGACAGATTAGTTAGTGCTCCAAAGTTGAACCAAATGCAAGTTTATAGATGACTTAGAATGTTTTTTAAGTCTAGGAGATATCGCTGATGCTGCCATGTTGATGTTCCGCGTTCTCCAGTTTTCGGTCAACAACAAAGTTTGGTTCCAAGGTAGAAGTTGTATTTTGTACTTTGGAGAAGGGCTCTACAAAGTTCGGAGAGCGTTGGATCAAGTTTGAGCTTTCAAAATCGCAGCCAAACAGTGGCAGTTTGGAATCTTTGTGCAGAGTTGGTGAACTTAGTTTTTCACTGACAATGCCAACTTTGGTGTTGTTTATCTCCTAATCCATAGCACTAATGACTTGGGTCCCTTAATAAGAGTTGAAGATTAACCGAGGAGAAGATCTTTTGTTACTGTGCCTTGGACCGAATCTTTTTGGAATCTCCAATTTGTGGGTCCAAAGTGGGTCACCTCGCTCTGTTCTTTGCACAGGCGTGCCCATGCCCTGCGCTCTGCTTGTGCCATGTCCTGCTCTGTGCGCACCCACACCCTGCTCGGTCCCTACCGCCATGCCGCGCTGCTCCCTCGCTGCACCTTCTTCTGCGCGTCCCTGGGGCTCCTCGCGCACGCCATCCCTCTCTCTCTCTCTCTCTCTCTCTCTCTCTCTCTCTCTCTCTCTCTCTCTCTCTCTCTCTCTCTCTCCCGCGCACCCCGCCGTCTGGCCAGTCGTCGCCGCCGAGCCCTCTGCAGCCGGAGTCGGGCCGCCCGAGCGTGTCCCTGCCCCTGCGTCAAGTGGAAGAAGAGAAAGGGTTTGGAGGTAAATAGAAGGAAGTTCGAGGGGTTAAATGAGGACCGCAGATACATAGGAATTGTGCCATATAGTGTCTAGGGTACCGCGGGTTGAATAGAGGAAAGATCAGGGACCTTTTCGCGTTTTTGCCTGTGTGCGCCTGGGCAGGCCGCGTAGGCCGGCCTTGTTGGCTGGGCCCGCGTGCGCCTGGGCCGCTTGGCCGCCTCCAGCGTGGGCCGAGCTGGGCCGCTTTGAGTCCGAGATCCCCTTTTCCTTTTCCTGTGTTTTTTGTGTTTTCCGTAAATCGGCTAAATGTTTGGAAAATCATAGTAAATCGTAGAAAACTCCTAAAATAGAAAATAAAGTTTTGTTAGTCTCCACATGACTAGATCTACTCAGCAAGAATATAGTATCACATGTTTTAGTATAAAGTTTTGCTGTAAAAGTAATTCTAGTCTTTTATGTGTTTTTCGTTGATAAATTAATAGAGGATGTTTGTATAGTCCAAATGCAGCGAATTTTGTATGGTAAGCTAGTGTTGCTATGTCCGATCTGTAGTAAAAACTTCATACACAGTTGGTACATAGTTTCTGAGTTATTGATTTCTCTTGTAACAGGCTTGTTTAATGGTTTTAAAATAGTTAAAAGTATATAAAGATGGAAAATAGGTGTCATCTAGGTGTTATAACTGTTTTTATGTCCAATGAATGCATAATATGACTTTGGTGTTTGTAAAAATATTAAGTTATAGATTTATCATGGTGTCACATGCTTGTCTGACTTAAGCATGCATTGCATCCATGCATTTCATATAGGTACGATGATGGTTGATACATCCATGGATGGACTATGAAGTAGAACTAGAAACCGGTGTAATGGTGACCTAATCCAGAAGGCGGAGATGATTGGATCGTGTCCCGAAGATAGAGGAATACTAACTTAGTATAATACAAGTTACTCAGGCAAGCTCGGGTGCATAACCTCTATTTTTACAAGCACTTATTAATATGTTGTTTGTGCATTAAGTTGTAGGAGTTGCTTGAAATCCACCTGCATAATATTCCATCCTATGAGTACTACTAGTACGACAGGAATCGCGTAGTATGCCATGCTATAGGGCTTACGGTAGAAGTCGAGCGATGGACGGTCACTCACGAGAAATAGGTGATAGTTATATTGTTGCTACTATCACATGGATTCAGAGATGGATAATAATTGGAGACCGGGCGGGAAGTGGGAAAATGGATTTTTGTTGGAGGATTGGTCGGTGCAACGGAGCCCGGCTCTGGGTGCACGTTTCCCGCCTATGTCGGTTATGGACCGTACCGTTAGTAGCGATGTGGCAAGTTTGAAGGTACCGAACACATAACAGGGGCCTGAGTTACAGTTGACCGTGAAGCCAACTACTTTCCCACGACTCAGGGTCCCTAAAAAGTTTATTGGAGTGCTTCACTGGCCATTTGAGGAGTTGTTAGGAGGCGGGGAATGTCCATGGTAAAACTTATGAGGGAGAAACCCGTTGCTGATTAGCAGGGCGGGCCTCATGGGTGGGTTCCCCGGGATGGTCGGGACACTTTCAGACCTAGGTCGTACGATCGGAACGGTTGCCTTGTACTTGCTCCTTTGAGAAGTACTGACGTGTGTTTGGGATTGCCTATCTGGATGTACATCGATTGCAATCGCCGCCCTGCTCGGATATGGATACCACTTGTCGCACCACTGCTATCATAGTTAATGCAACTAGAACAAGGAGGTGATGATGAGGCTACTGCCGGATCATGAAATATATTCTGATTGCTTACCACATGCTTGAAAGTAGTTCAGGTGCTTACCTAGAATGGTTAAGTAATGAACTTGATGTGATTGCTAAAACTGTGAATATAAGGATGCACTATTAGTAATGCTTCTCTGCAAAAACAACTAAACAGCTAGCCAAATAGCCCCCTGCATATCCTTGAGAGTCGGGAGACTACTCCCACCTAGTCGGGTAAGTCTTGCGGAGTACATTGTGTACTCAGGGTTTTTCCCCCTGTTGCAGTAACATGTGGATGCTGGAGCTAACTGTTCCTGTGTGTGGATACCTCTTGGTGGGATCAGCGAGAAAATCCTTCCGCTGCGATCATAGTAGTTTTACTCCTTTACATCTCTACTCCTGGTTCAACATTCAAAACTGTTTTACTTCCGCTGCTTTTGTATAAAATGACCTTTCTTCCGCCGCTTTATGAAATCTGTTTTGTAATAACTCTGATTTTTATAACCTTGTGATGTATGAAATGGTTAAGAATGTTGTAAGTTTTATTCACTTGTTTATGATCCTGATGAAAACGTGGATGTTTTAGTTCTCCCGTTGGGTATACTCGACAGACTACCGGGTTTAACTTGATCTCTTATGTACTTAGTGTCAAATGGCTGACAAGTACACTTGGGATTAGGTTAAGTTGGCCGATTCTGCCACATGATCATAAAACAAAATATGGTCCATGAATGTAGTTGATCATCGTCCTTACGTTAAATTGTCCTAGAAAGTGTTTTTAAGCACGCAAACTTTACTAAAAAAATAGAAGAGTATATGTTCGCACATAAAAACTAGCCAACTCGAACAAATTCAGACAGAAACCAACCTAGACCGGTTTCCAAATCAGCCTAGGACGATTTTATGACTTTCTCATAATATAAATTACACATCATTGGATTCCAAT